>WSFP011467749.1:0-18152 GCA_009831015.1 Picea engelmannii
GCCCCCAACACTAACATGTGGCTCGTCCCAAGCCACATAGGAACTGTGCACTCCCTTGGCAATCTCTGCTAGATTGTGGAAATTGTCTACCAGTCCCCTTCCTCGTGTTTGGACCTGCATGGCCTTTTTTGTAAGTGCTTCTAAGTTCTGTGTTGTGACTTCCTCTTGAACTATGGTTGTGCATTCCACCTCTGTCTGTGCCATCTTCTTCTTCTCTTGGAGGGGTTCCATTTGTGCATGTCTCTCTTGTTTGTGCATATGCGTCATCTTAATTAGTTCGACCTGCAATATCTTCATCTCGTGCGTTCCTTTTAAACGCTCAATGATTCCCATTTTCTCCTGCCTCTGCTTAAGGTCCTGGATTTCTACATTTATTCTCTCTTCCTCCTGGTTCCACCGCTGGACCTTCTCATCTTCCTCCAGCGTTGTCCAAAGCTGCGTTGTTTTGTCAAACAATTATGCTGCTATGTTAGCTTGTTTCTCCAACTCTGTTAGTTGGAGTGCAGCTTCTGCTTTCCTCTGCTCCCTAACCTCAGGTGGAGTTATTGGAGTCAATTTTTCCTTCAGCTCCTCAATCTATTGCCTATAGTGGTCAATGGCTTGGGAAATATTATTGAGTTTCTCCTCTGTACTTGGACTCTCAGCTTGCGCGTTGTCTGGAAGGTGGTTGTAGATTGTTGTCACCCCCTGTTCAAATTTTTTTGTGCGCTCTTTCTCTTCTTTGGTCTCGAACTTTACTTGTTCGACCACGAGCTCCAATGCTTCCTTGTCACTTTTAGTTTCCTGCAGTTCTACTGCATCTATCCTCGTGCGTGACTTCACCTCCTGCGTGATGTTGACTTGGAGTTTGTACAATGGCTTTGTTGGTATCTGAGCTAATACCATGTCGACCTACGCCAAATATTTCAGTGGCATCTATGATGCGGTTTCATCCATCTGCAACATGTCATTTGTTACTCTGAAAGTTGGACTCGCCTGCGCAGTTGTGTGAACAATGTATTTTGTTTGTGGCGTATTCCTTTTCACTGATGTTGTTTCTCCCTCGGAGAAGGATTTTGTTCCCCTTTCAGACCTCTACGCAGTTATGATTTGCTCGAGGACCTGCTTTATGCCAACCAATTCATCTTGTATCTTCCCCCTTTGGTGCTTGGCTTCCTCAAAGTTTTATGCGACGCGGTCTTGCACCTTCTCAGCCACGAGGTTAGCGTCGTCCTCTGTGATCATGTACTCGGGTGGCTCTTTATGCGCCTTTGCTTTCATGTGCGTTCCTCGTGTCTGTGAAATTGGCCGCTTAGGTGGCCCTCATTCTTGTGGAGTAGATGTTGAGCGGGTTCCCTGCATTCTCATAGCCCCCTCTCCTTTTTATTTTTGTTCTGAGGCAGTGTCCTTCTTTCCTGTCTGTACATCCTTCTTTGTTGCACCCCCCTTCTTTTGTTTCGCTACCTTCTGCGTTGGTTTTGTCCTTTTGGGCACAGATTTGTCTCCTTTCGGTGTCTCGGTCTGCCCTGCGTCCACCTCTGTGCCCTTGGGTACTTCTTGATGTAATATTGAGATCTTCCAGTCATCGGGACAATCTCTCATAGCCATTTCTACGTCTTCCTCTATGACGTAGTATCTTAATTGGAGCCACTCCTTTCCTGGATCCCTACGCACTTGGATCCACATGTTGTGCCTGGACGCCTTGAAGTTGGCGATGTCCTTAAACTGCGCAACTACCTCTAGGGTAATTCACCAAGTGTTGGCTATACTCTCTTGTATTTATGTAAAGTATTGACAAAGGTACCTGTGTTTGTGCTTTTGTGCTTGGGGTCAGAGTTTCTCCCCAATGACGTGTATCATGTTGCACGACACCAACCTATCCAACTATAGAAGTATGAATATGAGGGTTCTCTCCCCCCAATCAACGCGATCAATATGAGTAGCCACGAATAGTGGAACTCTGTGCCAAGGTCCTACGCGACTTTGCATTCCTCCATGAATAGGTTGAGCAGGTAAGGTGCCTAGCTGAGCGACGTGCCATTCGCACATTGTGTTGCAGTTGCGATGACCCCGACAGGGACTTCTTCCTTGCGGCATTTTCTCAACATTTTATAGGCCATGAGTTTGGTGGCCATCTGTGTCGCAGTGTTGCTAATCCTTTTGATAATAATGTCGCGTGACCCCCTCTTTGTCCCATATGTTCTCTTCATTTCTTCAGCCAATGCCTTCTCTTTGTTTTTGTCGTCCAGGTACTGCGCAAGGTTGTCACCCATTGACAATAGTCATGTGATTGTTATTATTATCTCTATGTCTATGGAGACAGGTTGTTCCATCCATAGGAATTCTCCATGGAGGAGCGCTATCAACTGCTTGATGCAGTTGTTCACCTCTTTCCCCTTTCCAAAGTGGGGAATCTCCAGTAGGTTGAAGATCCATGTGTTTTCTAGGCCAGCTTCCCATGGCTTTGGTTGTAGGATAGGGTATCCAAAGGGCCTTATCCATATGTTGTCCAAGTAGATCTGTTGCACAAATTCGAGGAATTTTCCTGTGTCGGCCACATCGTTGTCCGAGTACCTTAGTTTCTCCATGCAACCTAGCAGTGTTGGCATGGTTTGCACTCCTTCTAGAATGCACAGGAGCACAATTTTTATGTGCGATTGTTTGTGCGGAGACCGCGCCATAGGTTGTTTTCCCTTCCGCTTTGCTTGTTGACTTGAGGACCCTGCCTCCATCTGTCTCCTTTCTACATCAGGGTCTAGATGACCAGTGATATCCTCTACCAGACCCTCCTATTGTTGTGTGGTTTCTACTCTAGTGGTTTTGGGTACTGTTGCCTCCGTTTGCGCAGTAGCTTGGCCATTTCACTGCTGGACTCCTTCAGCCATCGCGGTTTCTAGTGGGTTTCCTGTGTTATGCGCAGGATGTCCCTGTGCGTTGCTTGTCGGGTTGACTTCCATGGCTGACGTGGTTGGACCCTACCTTTCCTCCACCACTGGCGTAGGGTCTATGGCTGCCTCAAATGGTGAAGGAATTGCATCGACATCAACAAAATCCTCAAGATGTATGGTTTCTTGTCCGACCTTTTTTGCCTCCCATGGTGCCGAGATACTTCGTGTTTCCTCCCTGCTTGGCTCGACGCACCCATCTTTGGTGGTGCCATCGTGGGTACTTGTTGGTTTCTGGCGACTAAGTCTTCATCGATTCGCCCTGTAGTCTATGTCAACTCACTTCAGCTTTGCGTGCTCTATTTCTCTGCAACTTCATGATTTCACAATGAGCCTTATGTTACCCGCGTTTCCCCTTTATATAGGCAAGTCATGAAACTTCTCAGAGAAGTTTCCCTAGCTTTGATTAATGTAATGGCGCTTTATGTGTACTTTTTCATTGAATTCATAATTGTTCCAAATTGGCGCCTTTTTGTCGTAACCGCCATTTTTTACATTTACGCCTTTTTCTGACAGTTGGTCCTTTTTCCAGCGCGTTGAGTTTTCCAAGTGCACAATATGTCATGTAGTCATTGCACGTGGACATTTTATTTTCATCGTGCTAAGTCCATTTTTTATGCGCGCGGTCTTTTGATGTCTGATGCGGTCCATTTTTTTCACTATATACATATCTCTTTACTGCACGGTAACTTTCTAAGTACTAGGAGGTCAACTGTCCCTATACAATTTCAGTCGACTCCCATTGATCATTCCTTGGAGTTCTATACCTCCTAAATCTTTCAACTGTACAGCTCCCCCATCTATGACAGTCTTCACTTCATATGGTCCAAACCAATGCATGCTGAATTTTCCTAGATGCTGAAGAAATTTACTGTCATACACCAAGACTAGGTCTCCCTCCTTGAAACTCTTCCTTTCAATATGTCTGTCATGCCAAGCTTTGTCCCTTACTTTCTGTACTTCTTAGTGAAATCCTGCTAGAATCATATCTTCTTCCATCTCCATCAACTGACTTAGCCTTTCTTGTACTGCGCCTCGTTCTGTCATGTTGGTGATTGTTGCTACGCACATACTAGGCACCAAAATTTCTAATGGCACCACTACTTCTTGTACATACACCAACCTAAATGATGTCTATCCTGTCAACTTTTTGCATGTAGTCCTATATTCCCATAATACTGCTGGTATCTTCAAATCCCAATCGTCCCCGTTGACGTTGCGGATCTTTGTCAATGCATTCTCTAGGATCTTATTAAAGGCTTCCACTGTTCCATTTGCTTGAGGGTGATATGGTGTACTCTTTTGATGATAGACTTCAAACTCCTTAGTCATAGCCTTGATAGTACTATTGATTAAGTGAGTGCCTTGGTCACTCATCAAAATCCTTGGGCATCTAAATATGGTGATCAATTGCTCAAACCTGAAGTGTGTTGTTGTCTCTACGCTACAATACTTTATTGGTGTTGCTTATGCTCATCTCGTTAAATACTTTGTCGCAGTAATGATATACCTTGCCGCTGATCTCTTTGTTGGAGGATTAATTGGTCCCACAAAATCTATTGCCCATTTTTCAAATACTTGCCAGGTTACTTGTAGTCTTAGGGGCATCTCATCCCGTCTATTAGGTTTTCCAACCCTCTGACATACATCACATCTCTGGCAGTAGTCCTTTGCATCTTTGTGGATGGTCAACCACCATAGTCCTGTGCGCAATACCTTATGCATTGTAGCTTCCTTGCATAATGTCTTCCATCTATTATTTCATGAGCCTCTGCTAGAATTCTAGGCCTCTCATGTTCTAGTACACATCTTCTCAAAAAGTTGTATGTGCCCATCTTGTATAAGTGTCCTGCAATCAATTGATAGTCTGCAGATCTAACTACCAGATTTTTCTTCTGCACAGTGTTGAATTCTTGTGGCGTAGTCCCTATACTCAAGTATTGAATGGTGTCAACAAAATATTCATCATCTACTTGGACTGAAAATAACTGTGCATCAGGGAAGTTGTCCTCTAAATTTGTAGGTTCTTCTCCATTGGTGATCCTCAATAGGTGATCGGGTCCTACATTCAACTTCCTTGGTTTGATTATCAATTCAAAGTCAAATTCCTGAAACAACAGTAACCATATACATACCCTCCCCCCCAACACTGGCTTATTGACTAGGTATTTGAGGGCAGAATGATCCGTGAACATTTTAAACTATTTCTCAAGTAGATAGTGTCTAAACTTCTGCGGTGCATATACCATTGCTAGGCCTTCTCTTTCTGTGGTATTGTATTTGCGCATACCCTTTTATGAATTCTTGTAGTAGCATGTGTGTCCCAATATTGCTCTCAGTTGCCATACTAATTTTGGTGGTGGTAAATTGGCAATCACTGCAATCTTGGCAGGATCTACTAATGAGTCTTGTTTGCACACTGTATGGCCCAATAGTATTCCAAATGGTGTCCCAAAAATGCACTTTTTGATATTCAATGAGATCTGACACTGCCTGCATCTTTCCAACATCAGTCTTAACACCTCTACATGATCTTTCAACAGGTTGTAGACTGTCCAATCATCCAGATATACTTCTAAAAACTAATGGATGAATTCTTTGAAGGCAACTATGACTACTCTTGAGAATATTGTTGGTGCATTCTTCAATCCAAAAGGCATGATTGTGTACTGGTAAGATCCCCATTATGTGGCAGAAGTGGTCTTGTACCTGTCTTTTGGGGCTATCTTAATATGATGGTAGCCTAAGAATCCATCTGTGAATGAGTATGTGTCATGGCCTCCTACATTCTCTAATACCCCATCTGTGAAAGGTGTGGGAAAAGGGTCATGTAGGCAAGCATCATTCAATTTCCTGATATCTACACATATCCTTATGCCTCCTTACTTCTTCTCCTGAACTACCATAGGGCTTACCCATTCATATTCCTCCACTAGTTCTATGATACAAACTTCTAACATTTTGTCAATTTCATCTATGAATTTCTGCTTATATATTGGATTCAATCTATAAGGTCTCTGTCTGACAGATCTAGCCTTGGGTTTGAGAGGTATCTTCATATCTCCTAACTCTCCTGCTATGTGTTTCATCTCTGTAAAGATTGTTGGGAATAGGTCACTATACTCGCGCAACAACTTTGTTATTCTTTCCACTGTTTATTCATCCCAGTAGTCTCCAATGTTGGCCATTTTGGGATTATCATTTGTCCCAATATTTAATTTTTTCACCTTGATTGGTGCAACAAATACTTCTCATTCGATATATGGACCTTCCACCTCTCTTTCTCCTTCAATTTCTGTAATTTGAATGTTGTGTGGGTCATCTTCATCTGGTGCTTCTTCCTACACGTGATAGCATGACAATAGTTCTTTTACTGTCTGTCTATTCTATTGTTAGTACTTTGTTATAAGTTCAACCTTTGGTTCTTGAATCAATATTACCCCTCTTATTTGTTTGAGTGTTGACTCCATGTTAGGGTTCTCATGTTCAAATGAGAAAGTAACTATAAAATTATGATGTAATGTTGTCCATTCTACAGTGCCTCTGCGTAGTTCCTGATCTACATACCAGTTTGTTGGAATTCCTTCGAATGTGTGAATAAAGTGATGAGGCCATTCTTCTGGTGGTGTAATTTTCCATAGTGTTCTGCACTTCTCCAAGTTTTCGGCTAGTGTCCCATGTCCATCATATTTTTGTAGTTGATTGCTTTCCTGTTCTATGCCAAATCTGATGCACAGTAATCGCTTACATTGGTACCAATCCTTGACTATCTCTTTGTGCGCACCCCACCATCTTGCAGGTGTTTCCTTGAGTTCTATGTCTAGAGCCAAGAGCCTCTGATTTTCTAACACTTCATTTTCGTATCTTGTTAGGAATTCTTCTAAGTGATTCACCCCATGAAAACTGGGAGGTTCTCTTATCTTTGTACCTACCCATCTTATTGTGTGGTCTATTCTTGCACACATTCTTGTGGATATTTCATGTAATCTTTGCTGCCAATTCTCCAACCCTGTATCTAAGTCTAACGTGCATGATGTGATACTTCTCCATCTGAGTACTCCATCTGCAATTGGATTTACATATGCTTCTTCTCGTGTGGTGGCTCTGTATAACTGGTTGATTTCCTCCAAGTCTAAGCAAGTGGGTTCTACAAACCTTTCTCCTTCTAATGAGTCTAGTGGCACAACAACTATGTACTCTCCTGAATCAAATGTGATATTCCTTGTCTTTAAATTGATTATGGCCTGGTTGTCAAAAGCCCAATCCAATCCAAGAAATGTTGGATAAGGTGTTGTGCCATCCACTATTTCTATTACTTCAAAATTGGCTTTCATGTGCACTCCATCTAGATCTACTGTCACACCCTTTAGCCTTCCAATTGGCAAAACCTTGTGTTGATTTGCTAGTTTTAGCTAAACCAGTGAATATCCTAATGTGGGCTCTCCCATACATTGTCATGTCTTCTTGGGTGGCACATTTACTTCAGAGCCTAAATCCAGTATGATATCCCCCATGTTGAAATC
The DNA here is from genome assembly GCA_009831015.1 of Picea engelmannii. NCBI lineage: Eukaryota > Viridiplantae > Streptophyta > Pinopsida > Pinales > Pinaceae > Picea > Picea engelmannii. Next base: position 7,448 of record WSFP011467749.1, read on the forward strand.
TCTAATGCTGGCATTCAGTCTGAATTCTCTACTTGTCCTCCTCCTTGTATGCAAGTGATTAACTGTTTTCTGCTCTAGCTTTCCCTCTACATCTATGTTACATATTTCTAACGTATTTTGTAACACTTTAACAAATGATGGATCATTTAGTAGTTTAACATAGGATTGCAAAAAAGTCTTTATGGTACTTACTTGTCCTTGGGGCTGTGCTTCATTAGTGTGATCCAACGATGAAGGAATCTCGTACGTTGGTACGTCCTGAGTATGTTGCGCAATTGATGTAGATGCAATGTATGGTTTCAAGAATTCTTGTCTAGCTTGCTTAAATATCTCATTTTCGTTATGCACATCAAACTGCTTATGTGGTTCGACATTCTTCTTCACCCATTGGTGTTGTGTTGGATCATGTCTTACTGTGTCATCTCTCGTTTTAGTTCCTCCACGCGTAACTATGTTGATATTTATTCCATCATCCCTTGCTTATGTAGAAATCCATTGAACATTATGATTGTTCTAATTTCTCTTTTCCTGGATCTTCCCCAATAGTGTCGAACAGTCTTCTGTGTCATGATCTGATGCATGACAATACATACATGTCACCGGTGGAAGTGGACATTTTCTTTCATAGTGTCATGGTTGCTGACAGTTATGGCATACCACTGGTCCTCTACCTCACCCAGCACCTCTGTAGCCAACTTGATCTCCTCGCGGTGCGTTGTACTGAGGCACCTGATTGTACTGTGTGAGATTATATTGTGGTTGTACGGTATTGTACTGCGACTACACAGTGTTATATTGTTATGGCGTAGTGTTGTATGGGGCTGGTACTTGGTTAAAATGTGGTGCAGTTTGCCTTGTCATCATTGTTTCCTACACCCTATATGTGTCTGATGTTCTTTCCCTCATCAGCTCCATTGCCCTACTATATTTGTCATCATGGCCCACTGACTTGAAAAAGATGCAATATGAACTCTTAGGCATTGTCTAGTATTTCTGCATCATTAGACAATGATATGAATCATGCCCCCTCTGTCTTACATATCTCACACCATAGTCCTCATGTCGACAAAGGACTTGGCAGTCCTATTGCCATGTATTGCGTGAAAGTTGGGCATTCATTATTGTGGTGTCCTTCTGTCCTACATGTGGTACACCAAACAAATTCTCTTTTGTCCTTACTCATGTTCTAGTTTAATTGAAATGTTATATTCTTCAGGTCCTCCTTCAACTCCTTTATTGTTGGATCTGTCTTCTGATATTGGTTCTCTTCTAGTTGCAAGGTTGCCTGCAGAGCCTCTACCTAGGTATGAAACTTATGTTGTCTCAAAGGATATTTCAGGTGTGGTAACAGGGAATTCACAAATAGATGTCTATGTTGCATATATGTCATGACATACTTTGGCTTTCCCTTCAATCGTTGAATCTATGGTCTATCTCCCAAACAAATTCCCCTGGTTTATGTCTGATATCTATCATCTCATTCATGTATTGATCCTCTGAGCTAGGCTTTTGGAATTCATTTATCAACAACTTCCTTATATCTACAATCGTTCTGGTTGTTCTTGGTGGACTGTTTGTAGCTAAGCTCATGTACCAATCCAATGCACAGTCTCTTAGTGTGATGGCTAACTGGGTAAGTTTTGTATCCTCATTTGTGATCTGCTTTGCTTCCCAGATCTTTTCATAGATGAACAAGTGCTTCTCAGGGTCCTCAAATGCCTCTCCCTTGAATTCTGGTAACCTGATGGTGGGATCATGTCCTGCCATCCTGAATGTTGAACTACTACCTCCGCGCAATGTAGATACTTGACTAATGCTTCATGAACTAGCTCCCCCAATTGTTTCTCCCTGTGTAGATGTACTTCCTGCTGCATTTCTTCCACTGAAATTCAGTTGTCTAAACATTGGTGTTCTCTCTAGTGTATTAGTCGCACATGGGTTTATGGGTTCTACACTGACACTGATATGGATAGGAGTTATGCCTCTGATTTATGCTCTTGGACCTCTTGTCTTCCTTTCATATGTCGCGCGCATGATTTCCTCAATCTACTCCACATCTCGGAGATACTCTACCTCTTCTTCATCACTTGTCAAGCCTTCCCTCGCAGCTATGGCTCTCTTCTTAATGTTCATCTTGTATTGGTAAGGTGCTCCACTGCGCGTTCTTCCAGCTGTTGCCATGATCTGCTTGATCTGGTCTTCCTCCATCATGATTGGATCCAAGGCCTCCTCCTTCTTTCCTTTATCCATTTCTTCCTCCATTTCTCTATCTCTTATCAGTGCTTCCCCCCTTCCCCCATGCACTCAAGGAATTTTAGTTGTATGATGCTAATGTCATTACACCTTTGTTATACAGTAACATCTTGATGGAAGTGTACAATGATCTGATATACATACCTTGAGGTCCCTTCAGGAACTCTTGCTCTGCTGCGATGTAAGACTTTGCAGTATCTACTGCAAATTCTGTGATAAATCCTCCAACAATGTTGTCTAACCAAAAATCTATTACCCGTGTAAATTTATTGTCAACCTGTTGTAACTGCGCGATCTCCACAGAATTTCACTCTAATTGTCTAATCCAATTTGTAGGGTGGTTATCTTTCAACCTCAATATACACTCCTACAACACATGTGGGAAATCACAGAAAAACACTTCATGCAAGTCGTTGAATACGTACTTGTCCAAATATTTACGCGATGTTAACTTCGAGTTTCTGTTATCTTTCTGCACAAATTCCAGCTCCTTTGTTTTCAACTAGCTCTTGATTTTCGCCTTTGTTGGGTTCCATGGTCTAAACATCCCCTTTTATATTCTCATTCTTTTAACGTTTCCTCACCCGATCATAAATTATTTTTCCAATTCTTCAGTAGATCTCATTCACTCAATCCCATTATGTTCCAACCGGCAACGAAACCATTTGTTGGTTACTTCATCCTTGCTACCATTCTTGGGTTGACCCAGGTTCAGGTTCACTATGGTTTCCAATAAAACCCCTCTAAGACTATCGACCCCTCTGGTAAACTAGAAGGCAACGCAGTACAGAGGGTGCACTGCGCAGTCTCACCCGAGATAGTTCTTATGGGTGGTTGCAACGCTCAGGTGCTTGCAGCCTGAGAATGAGCGGGGATTTGGGATTAAACTATGTTATCTTCATTTGTTTAATCTAACATTCAAATTATCTTTATTAATCTGTCATTCTTATTCATGCATGTAAAATAACAGATCTAACTAAGTCATTCATGCATTTGTCTAATATCTAATCATTATCAGTAAAGGAAATACTCAATACTCAATCACACAACACATGATATATCGTGGTTCACACCCTCTTGGGCTACGTCCACAAAGATTTGGCTTCTCTTCTCTTTTACTATGGTGTTTCCAAAACTACAACACCTAGCGCAATACATCTCTCCATCCAACATGTCGAGATTTACAATGAGGCGAACTAGATCACACGAGGCTCCTCAGCCTATGATCTAACCCTCAAGATCTACCTTATTTCCTCTCCTTAGCTCAACAACTTACAAAATAGATCGGAATTACAGTCATTCAGTCTTCAAACAACATAGTAATAATGACCAACAACACCACCCCCGACCTAGACCTCCTAGGTACCTACTTATACATGTTTTTGGCTTACTAGCCATTACATCCTCTTACCAAAACCCCAACCCTAGCATGGTTAGGTATTCTTGCATGTGTGTTGATCTAAGTGGGTATCGATGACCACCTACCTATTCCATGAGCTCAAAAAATAGTTTTCCATCTTGGCATTTTTTCGACATTTTTTTCGGGTTCCAAACTTTTGGGGCCATTTTGAGGCCCTAAACGACGGTTTTTGGGGATTTGGGGTCTAGGTGACTGCCAAAGGCCCTAACTTGGGCCACTTGAAAATCGTTCTTCTCAGTTAGACCTTTACAACAGTGTATCGATCACCCCAAACAGAGATCGTATGCAAAAGTTATGCCCCTGGGAAGTTGACGTATCAACTACCCCCATCGAGGCCCGCAAACCTTTTGGCTTTTCATCTTCCGGGGTTAGGGTTTTTTATTTTACTTATGTTAAAAAGGCCTTTGGAGCCTCATTGTAACAATCATCTTCTTGCGAATGTGAGTAGCCATCACATCTCTTCTCAGAGATAAGTTGCCACCATTCTAGCGAGTCTTTCACTCTGTAATTTTACAGTCTTTATACATTTTCGCTCATTAATAGAAATTGTGTATTACTGTATCTTTGTGTTTATGGTTGCATATCTGATACATTTATGTTATATTATTAGATATCTGAGATATCTCTGTATATTTCTTTGTTATAACTCCGCTCTCATTTTGTGCCGAAATTAATCTGGATCATGTGCCTCACATGATTTCCTCCTCTGCATGCGTGTTTACCTTGCACATGCTACTTTTCCTACCAGCTGTCTTTTCCTTCTTTGTGCTTTATTCTCCAAAATTAGGCTTTACTTCAAAATGGGCCTACGTCCAACACTTCTGCTATCAACAATGAAATGCAGTGGGGTCCCCTTCACCCACATTTGTGAATAGAAGAGGCGCTCCCCCTCCTCGGGCTTCTTTGGTTCTTTTGGTTGGATTGTTGTGGTCGTGATAGTAGCAGTGGGTTCTGCATCGATGATCTATTTTTTTTTTTGTGTTCTGAATCATAGTCTGAGTCAAGGTTCGACTCTTTTTCTTTGAGCTCGGCCACTAATGACTGTTTCGAGCAACATTCATCGGTGTTGTGCCAGGGGATTTTGTGGAACTCACATCACTTTCCAGTGTCCTTCTTCGTCTTCACGTTACCCTTCTTTTCCTCCGACTTGAACTGGTTGTCTTGGTTGTTCTGTGAGTTAGGGTTGCCTTTACCATACTTTGTTTATTGCGGATTTGCAGACCTGAACTGCCGCTTATTTCGCTGCTTAAATTTTTGCTCTATTTTGACAACATATCAATAGGTAACTCCCAACGACGAGATGCCCAGAAACTCCATTTATGTTTAGATGTACCTGTGTAGACCCCTGCAGTATTTTAGAACCAGATGTCATTCAAAGTCTTTGATACCCAACTTGGTATGCAAGGTACGGAAGGTATTTGTGAACTTTGACACTATTTGGTCCCTCTCCTGGCGCAGTGTGGTCCATCTCTTGTATTGGTCGTCATAGTTTCCAACAGAGTAATATTGTTCCTTAAAGGCATCCATAAAAAAATCGCAAGTCGGTTCGGCCTCAAACATTCCATACTCCTCTATGGAATTTTGCTCACAGTAAGTCTCCCACCAATTTTTGACATGGGGGACAACCTTAAGGAGAGCAAATGTGATATTTTCCCTGTCAAAAAAATTGTGGACAAAGAAATAACCTTCTAGCAGATTTAACCACTTTTCCAAAGCATCTACATCTATCTGACCTTCAAACACAAGAATATCAAAACTAACCTGTACCTTGAAAGGGGTGATGCCTCCAAAGTGGTTGCTTGATGAAGATGCATCTGCTGTTGTCGACGGTCCTTGAAGGATTTGGGCAAAATTTTCCATCATCTTGTCCCTCTGTTGTGGGAGGGCTTCCTCAAGCAATAACTGAATATGATCTCATGCTCCCTCGTCTCTCTTTTCTTCTGCCATGAGAGGCTATTGGGGTCGATAAGGACAATCTTTTAGAGACTCTAGTAGTTCGAGTCCCAACTCCTTATACCTTGACCTCATTGGGGACGTGCATAGAGAAACAAATAAAAAGCAGATTGCTTTGATACCACTGATTCATATTTTATAAGGGAACGAAATGAAACACATAAATATGACATAAACACAGAGATATGGTCAACTCGATTTTTATTAATGAAATGAAATATGTAGAGTTGTAAAATACAAAGTGAAATGAACTCGCTAGAATGGTGGCAACTTATCTCTAACAAGAGATGTGACGACTATGCTCATTCGTAAGAAGATCATTACAATGAGGCTCAAAAGTTTTTTTTTAAATAAAGCATTAATGAGAAAACCCTAAGCATCCAAAACCCTAACCCCGAGAGATGAAACACCAAAATGTTTGTGGGTCTCGATGGGGGGAGTTGATACATCAACTTCTCGGGGGTGTTACTTTTGCATACGATCTCCATTTGGGGTGCTCAGTTCCTTGTAAAAAAGGTCTAGCCAAGGAGTACACATTCCGTTCGGCCTAACATCTACCTTTGACTATATGTTAGGCGATGTTGAGCCAAAAAAATGTCGTTTAGGGCCTCAAAACAACCCCGAAAGTTTAGGACCCAAAAAACTGTAGAAACACTGATTAGGTGGAAAATAATGTTTTGAGCCAGTGGAATAGGTGGGTGACCACCGATATCCACCTGGATCATAAAGATTCAATGTTTTCCTTAGCAATAAGATATCTCATTACTTGTATTGCCAAAATTAAAATACAAATTGCAAAAGATGGAATATACATTAATAGGAGTTTGAACTCTAAATTATAATCACTATAACATGCACGCAAAACATTTATCTAGGTTAGCTTGACACTCCACATACTAGGTTTAAATGGCAACAACACAACTTAAAATTTTAATGCTCTACATTAAACCTTGTAAGATCAACTAACTAGCATACTCACACAACAACCAACCAACCATTATATTAGTAGGAGACACCACTCCTTTATGATTGTCCTCATTGACATAAGAGTCATAACATATTGGAAATTATATGTTGCGGTGAACTACTTCTTTCAATCAATGTAAAATATTAATTTTTGTATAAAAAAATATTTATATTCTAAACGTAATTCCAAAATACATAGATATTAAATGTATCCAACTTAACAATCAACATTTTTATAAAAAAATATTATAAAAATATTATAAAATATTACTATAAAAATTATTTTATTTTTTACATAAAGAGAAACAAGAAAGTTGAATGATATTATGTTAATACGAAACCATACTTCTTTATCACTACTCAATTAATATATAAAAAAGATGATATTTTAAAATTTATATGTTATAGTGAATTACTTATCTTAATTAATTAATAAGTAAATTCAAAACATAATTAATTAGCGAATTCAAAACATATAAAAAAAATTAACTTAAAACGCCAACATTACCCAACTACATAAAAATTTATCTTCAAAGTTTAGTGGGAAAATCGTCGGTGAGGTGATTCGTACAGTGTCGGTCACGGACTAACGAGGAGCATATGTTGATGTGATGTGAGGGAAGGGGAGCGGCAAAGAAGTTGATGTGATGTGAGGCGAGGGGAGTGGCAAAATCAAAAGAAAATTAATGTCATAGACCTAGATGCTTTTTTTTTTTGGTTTCTTGCATCCTATACAAGGTATTCATACTTCCACACCGAATCTTTGAATGATATTCTTGTAGTTGTCTATTTGGTCTTACCTTTTTTTTTTGGTTTCTTGCATCCGATACAAGGTATTCATATTTTCACATTGAATCTTTGAATGATATTTTTGTAGTTGTTTATTATCATTACTTTTGAAATATTAAGTATTATGTGGTGAGTTAATGATTGGTGCATCTTTTTTCAATAAAAAATTAGTTTAATTATATTAAGAAAATATAATATTTTACATCGTTTAATCATATATGCTTTTAATGTCATGGCATAATGTTGATCACTAACAAAAATATTTAGAAAAATATTTCAAATTACATCCAAAAAGAGCTCCATACAGGATCGAAACTCTCCAAATTATGCAAAAAGACTTGGAACCTTATACCAAAAAACCACCACAGTCTAGAAAAAGCGAAAAATACACATACTGTCTATACTCAAAACTGTGTTAAACTTTCCAAAAATGGAGGGGTGGTAAGGGAACAGCTAGTAAATGTTGACAAGGCATTGTTGACCCTCCATGTCGTCTGACCATTTGGGGAGAGAGATAAATCCTTCAGATTTCAGTAATGCTTTCTTTGATTGCTCATCCACTTCCTTGTTGAATTCACGATAAATGGGAAAAAATCTAGTGGCCAAAAACTTACTTCTTAAAGTCCCAATTCTTTGTTTCCATCCTTCAATGGAGCTAACTCGCAGATCACTCTTGTTATTTAGCCAATCTATGATTACTTTGGAGTCTCTCATAATCTGAAGCTTGTGAATGGACAGATAATTTGCTATAAAAAGTGTTGCCCATACTCCCATTAGTTCAACTCTGCGGTTCAAGTACCATTTATAAATTGTTGTAGCTGAAAGTTTTATGATACCCCCGATCCCACTGCACAGTCCATTTGCCAGGGCTGCTCCATCAAAACAAGCCACAATGGACTCATGTGGATGATCTACCCAACAGGAGTGAATAGTAGGATTAATATTTTTGACTACAGGTTTATGTAGGGAACCAAAAGTCTTTATAACAACCGAATGAATGGAAGACTCCTTTCCTTCAAAGATTGTTGAATTCCTTTCTAACTAGATAAACCAACATATAAGAGCAGCTAGATAGGATGGTATAGTCTTATCCGTTGTCCAGTTTGTAAGACAAGCATCTAAATCATTCACACTCCAATCTTGATTGTACTTGTTTATATATTTAATTTTCAACCAGATAAGCTTAGTGAAGGGACAATGTATGAACAAGTGAGCAATGTCTTCAATATCCCCTTTGCATAACTGAAAACGACTTGGGCCCATCCACCCTCTAAGTTGCAAATTATTCCATGTCAAAATTTTGTTCTCCACTGCCAGCCACAGAAAGAGCTTGATTTTCTGTTGAATGTCCCACTTCCAAAAGCTTTTTCGCCAACTTGTAAGAGTCGACAAGTTTAGTGTAGATATTAAGGCCACGTAAACATTCTTTGCCATAAGGGATCCTGATGAATCACCCCCAATCCATAAGAGACCGTCTTCATTATCACATAATGATACTCTTGAGGCTTGAAGAGCTCGTTGAAAGTGTTCTCATTCCACTGCCAGATCACCTGAGATATCTAGTTTCGAACTATTGATCCAAGAAGATAATAAAGAATCCTGATCGAGATGTCTCCAAGCCTAAGCTAATACCGTAATATGTTTATGTCTAAGAATATCGAGGAGTGAATAAGAAAGGAAGGATGAGTTTCCCATCCCCAATATTCTATCCCTTCTTAGAACCACATGATGACCCGTGCCAGGATTACAACTCAGGCAATTTGTAATCAAATGTACAGACTTTAAAAGACTATTCCAGATTTTTGATGCCGAATGTTGATGAAAAGTGGCTGATCTGAACCAGTTTTTGACTGTAATGAAAGGGAGATACTTATCCTTTATCACTTTTTTCTATATTCCTTCCTTTGTTAATACTCGCCAAAGAGTCGTCACTGCCAGTGCTTTGCTGAAAGAAAAGATATTACGAAATCCCCAACCACCATTGCGTTTTGGTCGAGTTAGAGTCTCCCAACGATAAAGATAATCACCAATCCCATTCCAAAGAAAATTATAAAGCAAATTTCTTAACTTGTTTAGTATGGAGAGTGGAATTGAGACGAGAGATAACCAATAAACGGGTTGACTTTCCAGAACGGACTTGCAAAGTGTATACCTGCCACCCAAAGAAAGCCACCTGTAGCTCTAGTGATTAATCTTATTTTCCACTTTGGTCAATAGCCATAACCAGTCTTCAGATTTTTGTAATCCTGCCTTTAAGAAGTATCCGAGATATTTGAATCCCATAGAGAGATCCGTGAAATTATACGGGAGGATAAGCTTGAAAGAAGAAAGTTATGTCTCCAATAGTCCTGAATAATGCACTGTCGACTTTAATGTATTTACCTTTAAACCTGAAGCCAAACAATTTTTTTTTATAAGACTCTCAATCTCCTTCCATTCCTGCATTGAAGCATTTGTCAGAAGTAATACATCATCACCAAAAAAAAGGTGTAGGATTTTTGTAAGTCTGGAAACTTTGATTCATGTTAAGATTCCTTCCCGTTGGCTTGATTTTAATAACAGGCTCAGACTCTCCATCACCAGAATAAACAACAAAGGTGACAGAGGGCACCCCTGTCGAAGTCCTCTACCACTTCTGAAAAAATTTGTGGTCTCCCCATTAATTAAAACTGCAAAGGACGCAGAATTCACACATGCCATTATCCAGTTTGTCATTTGTGTTCCAAACCCCACTTGAATTAAAATCAATCTAAGTAAATCCCAATTAATGCAATCGTAAGCTTTCTGAAGGTCTAGCTTTAGAATGAGTGCTTTTAATTTTTATTTTTTTATATTGTGTATGCACTCATGTGTTGTTCCAATTGCATCATGGATCTGGCGTCCTTCCAGTTCCAGGAAGCCTAGTTGCTCTGTTGATAGAGCCTTTGATAAAATCGGTTTTATCTGATTCACTATTACTTTGGAGATGACTTTATAAACCAGGTTGCAAAAAGAAATAGGTTTGTAATCCCCATAGTTTAATGGTTTATTGACTTTGGGGATCAAAGCTAAAAAAGTAGAATTTATGCTTCCTGCAATGCACCCATTGGATCGAGCTTCCTCCACCATCGCTAGAAGCTCCTCACTCACTAAATAAAAGAAATGTAATAAAAATTCCACCGTCCAGCCATCAGGCCCTGGACTTTTGTCTTTTTTAAACATGGATAAAACCAATTTTAATTCCTTCAAAGAGATTGGCTTATAGAGATCTCTCGCTTCTTCCTCGCTTATCATTCTTGTAAAGAGACCCGCCACCCCAACCTGTTCTGTTGTGTGAGAAATGTC
>ML876798.1:3097-16053 GCA_009831015.1 Picea engelmannii
TGAGTCTGCTACAGAGGACACAGCTGAATTTGAATATGAACAGGTCCAAGAATCAGAAAAAGAAGACTCTGAGTTAGATGAAGATACAAATTATACTTAGGCAGACTCAAATCAACAGACAACATCAAATCCTTCCTCCAGAATTACTCAAAAGAATCATCCTGCAAGTCAGATAATTGGTGAGAAAGACAAAGGTGTACAAACCAGGCGGAGGATAATCAAAGACACTGAGAAATCACATATAGCCTTCATATCCATGGTGGAACCCAAGAATTTTAATGAGTCCAATAAAGACGCAAATTGGTCAAAATCAATGAATGAGAAATTGGACCAGATTGAAAAGAATGAACCTTGGGAACTAGTTCCTAGGCTAGCAGATAAAAATGTAATAGCATCAAAATGGGTCTACAAAAATAAGATGAATGAGCAAGGAAATATTGTAAGAAATAAGGCTAGATTGGTATGCAAAGGATATGCTCAAATAGAAGGACTGGACTTTGATGAAACATTTGTGCCTGTAGCAATATTAGAAGCTATTAGAATTTTTCTTGCCTATGCTTTTCCTAAACAATTTAAAGTCTACCAAATGGATGTCAAGTTATCTTTTCTAAATGGATATCTAAAAGAAGAAGTCTATATGAAACAACCAGAGGTATTCCATGATATAGGTGGATATTGGTGGCCACCCACCTATTCCACTTGGACCCCCACCATTGCTTCTTTCAGTTTTTTAGTTTCCACACAGTTTACTATTTTTAGTAGTTTTTCAGGTCTTGAACTTCTGGAGCCGTTTTGAGGCCTTAAACGACGTTTTTTGGGAAAACGGGGAGTAACATGGTTTGTGGATCAATGTTTCTCACCCAAAAGTTGTATTCCTTGGATAGATATTTCTAATGAGGTATGGAACGCGTCAAACGGAGATCGTATGCCAAAGTTACGTCCCCAGGAAGTTGATGTACCAACTTACCCAAATGGGTCCCATAGTCTTGGCTTTTCATCTCCTAGGGTTAGATAATTGGATGTTTAGGGTTTTCCATTGTTTCTCAATAATAATAGGCCTTCAAGCCTCATTGTAACACAGTTCAGAGGACAATAGCCACCACATCTCTTCTTAGAGATAAGCTACCAATGCCTTAGCTAGTTTATTTACATTCTATCTGTAAGCCTATTTCAGTCATTTGTTATTAATGAAATGAAGTCTTATTTTCGTTGCATCTCTACATTTATGTGTATTTATGTATTTCATTGTGTTCCTACATAAATCTATATCAGTGGTATTAGATCGATCTACTCATTCTCGATCCTTCTTTGCATGTCCCCAACGAGGTCGGGGTATAAGGAGTTGGGGCTCGATCTAGTTGAACCTTTGCAAGATCATCCTCTCAAACCCCGATGACCGCCCATGGGGGAAGAAAAGAAAGATGAGGGAGCAAGAGATCCTATCAAAATGTTTCTCAATGAGGCCCTCGAGAAACAAAGGAATGTGATGATGGACAACTTTTCCCAGATTCTTCAACGAATTCCCACTGGCGGCACATCGACATCCAACAGCCACTCTAGAGGCACCACTCCTTTTAAGGTACAAGTAAACTTTGACATTCCAATATTTGAGGGCCAAATAGATGCAGATGTCGTAGATAGATGGTTGAATCTGTTAGAAGGATATTTCTTGGTTCATGAATTTTCTGACCGAGAAAGGATTATTTTTGCACTCCTCAAAGCCTCCCCCCATGTCAAGGACTGGTGGGAAACCTACTCAGAGAAACAGGGCGAGGGGGAACCCTCTCTGTTCTTGGATACACCCACTTGGAATTATTTCCGAGATGCCATCAAGGAACAATATTATCCTATAGGGAGCTATGAGGACAAATACATACAATGGACTACGTTGTGGCAGCAAAGGGACCAGGATGTGCATGAGATGACGAATATGTTTCATACCCTACGCACAAACTTGGGTATCAAAGATTCATAGAAACAGTTGGTGTTAAAGTACATCATTTGTCTGCACAAATACATTCAATAGGAAATGGAATTCCTCGACATCTTCTCTCTTGGTGTGGCATACCGATATGCTGCCAAGATTGAGCAAAAGTTCAAACAGAAGAAGCGAGACTTTGGGTCTGTGAATCTGAAGCAAGGGAAAGGTACCCCCAAACGACAGAACAAAGGACCAAGCCAAGGCAGAGTGGCCTAGGAAAACCCGCCAAATCCACAAGCAAAGAACAACACCATGAAGCCAAAAAAGGACACAGAGAAGTGGTCAGAGTTCCATAAGAGCTCCACTCACAACACAAGTGAGTGTCAGGCCAAGCAGTCACTGGTAGTCGAGTTGAAGGCTTCTGAATCGGATGCATGCTCTAACTTTGAATTAGAAACTGACAAGGGAAATGATAGGGGGAAGCAGATTATCGATGCGGAGCCCAACGCCGTTGTTTCCACCATGAAGATCCAGAAGGAGGAACCAGAAGATCTAGAGGAGGCGGAGCGTCTCTTCCATTCCAAGATGTGGGTAAAGGGTTCCCCATTGCAGTTCATTGTCGATAGTGGGAGCTAGAAGAACCTCATCTCAGTAGAGGTTTTGAAGCGGCTGGGCTTGTCGACCACAACACACCCACAACCATACACCATCGAGTGGTTGCACCAAGGACGGGACCTCTGCATCAGCCAACAATCTCGCCTTCCCTATAGCATCAAGTCCTTCGCAGATGAGGTATTATGCGACATTGCTCCTCTTGATGTTTCTGATGTATTATTAGGCCAACCGTACTTGTGGAAGCGACATGTTGTGTATGAGTCTAGGCCTCATGTTGTTATTATCACCTTGGGCAATAATCTATACAGGATACCGGAGATAGCATCGCCTACCAGCATCTCTTTGGTTACTACAAAACAATGCAGTAAGCTCATTTCCAAAACCAAGAAATTTGTTTTCTTGATGATCCTCCCTCAGGAAAAGAGGAAGATCGTGGCCATGACCTCCAGACAGGGCCCCACTGCATGAAAAAAACATATGGATAAGGTTGTGGAGGAGTACGAGGAAATCTTCACCTCCCCCGCAGGGGTGCCTCTACACTGACAGGTCAAGCACCCCATCGATCTGAACCCTGGTATGTCACTGCCCAATGGACCCATCTATCGGCGCTCTATTCTGGAGAATGATGAAATCAAGAGGCAGATTCAGGAGTTGTTGCAGAAAGGTCACATATGGCCGAGTTCATCACCCTATGGGAGCCCGATCGTGTTGGTTCAGAAGAAAGATGAGACTTGGAGACTTTGCATTGACTATAGGGAACTGAACAAGATCATTGTCCGGAACAGGTACCCGATCCCATGGATTGATGATATTTTGGACCAACTGAAGGGGGCAAAATATTTCAGCAATATTGACTTGAAGTTGGGGTATCACCAGGTACCAATCGAACCCTCTGATGTGTGGAAGACTGCCTTCAAATCCAAGGAGGGCCTTTTCAAATGGTTGGTCATGCCATTCGAGTTGATGAATGCCCCTACAACCTTCATAAGACTAATGGATGACATCCTATGGCCATTCACCAACTCATTTGTAGTGGTGTACTTGGATGACATTCTGATCTTCAGCCAGACTTGGGAAGAGCACCTCCACCACATCCAATAGGTCTTCCAAACACTGTGGCAACACAAGTTGTGTGCCAATTTGGAGAAATGCACTTTTTTCATGACCCAAGTTTAGTATCTTGGATACATTATTGATGAGAGGGGGGTGCATGTGGATCCAGCAAAGATCCAAGTCATTCGGGATTGGCCAACCCCAACCACCCTAACAGAGCTCCGCAACTTTTTAGGTCTTTCCAATTTCTACCGCAGGTTTGTGTTGGGATTATCTCATATCACTTGGCCCTTGAGTCAAGTCACCAAGGGAGGAGCTAAAGAAAAATTATTTTGGTCTAAATCTCAACATAAGGCATTCGGGGAGTTGAAGCATCGCCTCTACTCTGCACCAGTGCTCACATTACCAGACTTGCAACAACCATTTGAGATCGAAACAGATGCCTCTGACTATGCTATTGGGGAAGTCCTTACTCAACATGGGCATCCAGTGGCATATCACAGTGAGACACTTTCTGACATAGTCTGGAAGTATCCCACTTATGACAAATAAATGTATTCCATTGTGAAGGCTTGTCAACAATGGAAGCATTGCATTTTGGGAAAGGAAACAGTCATCCACACAGACCACAGACCCCTACATTTCATACAGACACAAGAGAAGTTGCAAAACAATCTCCATCAGAAGTGGTCCACATACCTGCAACAATTTCATTTGAACATTAAGTACAAGAAAGGCAGCACCAATAATGTTGCATACTGCCTCAGTCGACCACCCATCGTGGCACTAACAACCGTGCTCAACTCTTGTGGGCACGAGACTTCTGATTGGCCACTTCTCTACACAAGTGATCCAGAATTTGACCACACATACAATACACTCTTGGAGGGTAAGAAAGTTCCCAATTTTCACCTCCAGAATGCCCTGCTTTGTTACCTAGGACACCTTTGTGTTCCTTCAAGCGAGCGTGTCAATATGATTTGGGAGGTGCACTACAGTCGGGTCGTTGGGCATTTTGGGGTCAAGAAAACCGTGGCAGTACTACAAAAGTATTTCTATTGGTCAAACCTTCGACAGGATGTCGGGAAGTACATCAAGTCCTACACTTCTTATGCCATTGCCAAACTGACCATCAAGAAGCAAGGCCTCTATACTCTGCTTTCTACCCCTAGTCAACCTTGGGAATCCATCTCTATGGATTACATGTCAGGCCTTCCTTCTACTAAGCATGGAAATGACTATGTTTTTGTGGTCATCGACCAATTATCAAAGATGTCCATTATGATGGCCTACAAGAAGAATATCACAGCAGAAGCCACTACTAAACTCTTCTTTGAAAAAGTGTGGGTACACTTTGGGATACCACAGTCTATCATCTCAGATCGGGACAACAAGTTCCTCAGTACATTTTGGTCCAGCCTCTGGTCGATGTTGGACACTAAGCTCACCAAGTCCACATCTTTCCATCCACAAACTAATGGCCAGATAGAGGTCATCAATCGGATGATCGTACACATTCTACGCATGTAAAATTCAAAGCATCCACGCACATGGGATGAGAGCCTCCCCTATGTACAACATAGATACAACTGGGCTCTCCATAGCTCAACCATCCATATCCCCTTTCAAGTGGGCTTGGGATTCCAGCCACTATGTCCCATTGACATAGCCATGACATTTGTGGCTACTCAGGAAGATTCAGCTCATGTCCAGTCTGAGGCTGACAAGGAAAACAGCTTCATTGAGTGCATTCAACACATATGCCAACATGTTCATGACATCTTGGACAAAGCCAATGCTAAGTACAAGCAACGACATGATCGACATCAGGTGCCACACAACTTCTAGGTGGGTGACAAAGTGTGGCTGCATTTGAAAAAGGAGCGCCTCGCTGGACCCCACCGCAAGCTTCATCTGCTCTGATATGGGTCGTACACCCTCACCAAAGTTGTAGGGGAAAATTCCTTTGAGCTCAACATTCCACCATTCCTTGCTCTGCACCCAGTGTTAAATGTCGACCACCTTCGACCCTACTTTCCACCTCTACTAGACATATCCGACATGGCAGAACAACTCACACCAAAAGAGTTAAATACATACTGCATGGAACAAGCCAGAATTGATCATATCATGGATACATAGATCAATCACACCTGAAAACAAAGGATACCACTATATCGAGTTGTCAAAGCAGGCCAACTCCTTCACCAAGGAAAGTGGCTCACCAGGGACCAAGTTCAACAGAAGTTTCCTCATCTCATGGAGGAACTCAACGCAATGGGGAACATTGCTTCCTAAGGGGGGAGGAATGATCCAAGTGGATATCGATGGCCACCCACCTATTCCACTTGGACCCCCACCATTGCTTCTTTCAGTTTTTCAGTTTCCATACAGTTTACTATTTTTAGCACTTTTTCAGGTCCTGAACTTCCGGATCTGTTTTGAGGCCTTAAATGACGTTTTTTTGGGAAAACGGGGAGCAGTATGGATAATAGATCATTTTTCTCACCCAAAATTTGTAGTCCTAAAATAGATATTTCTAACAAGGTATGGAATGCGTCAAACGGAGATCGTATGCCAAAGCTATGTCCCCGGGAAGTTGATGTACCAACTTACCCAAACAGGGCCCATAGTCTTGTCTTTTCAACTCCTAGGGTTAGGTCTTTGGATGTTTAGGGTTTTCCATTGTTTCTCAATAATAATAGGCCTTCAAGCCTCATTGTAACACAGTTTTGAGGCCAATAGCCATCACATCTCTTCTCAGAGATAAGCTACCAGCGCCCTAGCTAGTTTATTTCCATTCTGTCTGTAAGCCTATTTCAATCATTTGTTATTAATGAAATGAAGTCTTATTTCTGTTTCATCTCTGCATTTATGTGTATTTATGTATTTCATTGTGTTCCTACATAAATCTGGATCATTCCAACTATCAGATAACCCTGAATTTGTCTGTAAGTTGAAGAAATCCTTATGTGGGTTGAAACAAGCTCCTTGTGTCTGGTATTACAAGACTGGATAAGTATCTTCAAAACAAAGGGTTCAAGAGAGGAACAATTGACAACAATCTATATATCAAGATAGAGGGCGATGATTTTCTCATTGTGTTGGTCTATGTAGATGACATCATTTTCGGAAGCAATAATGCTTCATCGGTACAATGGTTTTCTTCTGCCATGCAATCTGAATTTGAAATGTCTATGATAGGGGAGCTATCATTTTTTCTTGGTCTGCAAATTACTCAGAGGTTTGAAGGATTATTTCTTTCTCAGGAGAAATATCTAAGAGAAATGTTGAAAAGGTTTCAAATGGAATATTCCACACCTATGATCACACCTATGGTCATTGGATGCAAGTTAAGAAAGGATGATGACTCACCTGATGTGGATCAGAGCTCATATAGATCTATGATAGGAAGCCTATTGTACATCACAGCATCCCATCCTGACATAATGCATGTTGTTGGAATAGTAGGAAGGTATCAATATGCACCTAAACAGATTCATTCATTAGCTATCAAAAGAATATTTAGAAACTTGAAAGGAACAATTGACTATGGCCTATGGTATCCTATGAGTCATAATTTTCAACTATCAGTCTATTCAAATGTTGATTGGGCTAACTACGTGGATGAATGAAAAAGCACGAGTGGAGGTGCATTCTTCTTAGGAGATTCCCTTGTATCATGGTTGAGAAAGAAGCAAGGCTCTATTTCCTTATCAACTACAGAAGCTGAATACATTGGAGTTGCCACTTGTTGTACCCAAGTATTGTGGATGATACAGACACTTGCAGACTTGGAGGAAAAATATATTACACCGATCCCAATTCATTGTGATAATACCAGTGCAATTAGCATGTCAAAGAATCATGTATTTCACTCCAAGACCAAGCATATACCCATCAAGTATTACTTCTTGAGGGAACAGGTAACCAACTCTGTGGTTTATATGCATTATATTCCATCCAAATATCAGATTGTTGATATCTTCACCAAACCGCTTGCAAAATCTCAATTTGAGTATCTACGCCAGAAGTTGGGCGTGACCCTATTATCAAGTTAAAATAGTTCATCCTATCAGGGGGAGTATGTGTTGGTTGAATATTTGATACATCCAAAAAATACTGCAACAACTCAGGGGGAGCATTTTTTCTCTTTGACATTGATGTCAAAGGGGGAGAAAAGGAGTGGTTCAGATGCCATAGTTGGAGGTCCAAGCAGTCTAGAGCAGCCTTTAAGGGTTGCCATCAATTCCAAAGTGGGAGATTTTTGACATGTTTACAAGTAGAGTGTGCTTTTCATTGATGGAAAGATCAGAGTGTCAATCAATGAAAAAACAGGAACAACTTAAGTTCAGGTGAAGAAGAAAATAGTATGCAGAGATCAAATCTCAGGAGAGATAGCGTTCTCAGAAATGCAAATGAGACCCAAAGTCATCTAGACTCGCAGAGCCCTTTACACTTCAAAATTCTTCCAAGTCAGGAGGAAGCGTCTGTTCAATAGGAGGAGCAACAGTGGTCATCGGATCTAAGCATAAGGACCGATCGTCGTTGGATCCAAAAGAATGTGCACGACCTTTAAAGTGCGAGGTGAAGCAGGCTTACAAAGTCCCAAAAGTAGCAGGGACCGTCCATCATCGAGGAGGATACGTGGAAAAAGATGTGCAGCATAGCAGAATCATGAATCGAAAGAATGGAGGTGAGCAATCCTCCAACTTCGCTAAATGTGAAATCCTGAAACAATATGGGTCATCGGATCGCGGGTGATCATGGAACATTGATTTGGCACCCGTGGATATTGGGAAATCAGGAATCGGGAGAATAGAGCTGAGCCATCCTCCAACTCTGGGAAATGAGAAATTGCGATAATATTTGGACCATCAAATCGAGGATTGATCTGGACCATTGGATCGAGGAATGTCATGGGCCATTGGATGAAGAGAACACGTGGTGAGAGACCAACATTTCGCTAACTGGAAATTCAAAGAAAGGAGGTGCTCTAACCTTTTAAATCGCAAAATGTGAAACCGCGACTTAATCTGAGTTTTCGATCAAAGGGAGAGCCTGGACCATTGATCTAGAGTACTTCGAAGTTTCGTGAGTTGGGAGTTTCGAGGCAATTTACAGCAGGAAATCATGA
Source organism: Picea engelmannii (assembly GCA_009831015.1). Classification (NCBI taxonomy): domain Eukaryota; kingdom Viridiplantae; phylum Streptophyta; class Pinopsida; order Pinales; family Pinaceae; genus Picea; species Picea engelmannii. The sequence continues at coordinate 11,824 of ML876798.1, forward strand.
TACGCGAAATCACATAGCGCCTTTTTTCTTGGCCCTTGGTCACAACTGGAGGTCACATCATCGAGAGATTAAGGGAAGAGCTAGCACATCTCTAGGCTCCACATCGAAGATCACAAAATCACAAAATTCCTTTTTGAATAGGTTTGTGGTCACATCAGTGGAAGATTAGGAAAGGATCTAGCAACACTAGGCTCCATTTCAGAGTTTTGTGAGTTGGGAAGATTGAGGCAACTCGCAGCTGGATATCCCAGAATGTGAAATTGTGAAATGATTGTTGGATAGGCGTATGGTCACTGCCGGTGGTCACATGAAAAGAATGGGCTTAGCCAGAAAATATAGTGCCCACTGTGTAGATTTCTCAAAGAAGGAAAATGCGCCAAGGGATGAATGCGTGGAAATTTTCTCAGTAACTGCCGGAATGAAGTGACTATGTCTGCCAGAGAAATCGAGGAGTTGTAGGGTGACTGCCAGAGGAGTCTAAGAATCTCTAGTTAACTTCTAGTGGAGTGTAGACTCATCATAGAGGCGATTGACATATGGAAAAGTGTCGAAGACTGTTACAGCCGGTGAAGCCAAAGAATATCAGCATAACGGCCAGTGATGATGAACCCATGAAGCTAAGAGCCAAAGAAGATGAAGAGTTTCCATGATGATCAAGAGATGAATCGATGAGAGGAAAGCATGAAGAATAAAGAAGTGAAGTAATTCTACGGTCGAGCTATGCAGAAGGGAAAAAAAAGCTACTGTGAACGACCCATAGGGAGAACAGTGATGCAGTGAAGAGTATGCAGTGGCATAGCACATGAAGAATGCAAAAGGTGCACAGAGACTATAAAAATGCAGAAAAGAGAAGAGATGTGTGCTTATATTGAGAGTGATTCATGCAATAAGAAGCATGTTGTGTGCAGGAGCTGAAACACACAGAAGAGGCATAGCACATAAACTGGAAATAAGACACAGAACATAAAGCGCAGCAAAAGAAAAGAGCAGAGATGCATATCTGAGACAGTAAAATAAATTCGAGGTGAACATGCAGAGACAAAGCAGAAGATCAGAAAGATCAAGAAGATGTGAGCAGAGAGACACTGATGTAGGCAGAGTAGAGCAGTGTAGCAGAACAGTGAAGTGACTGGTAATCCATTGATAAACATTGTCTCACTGTAATAGATTACAACAAGCAAGGATTTATATTTCAGGGTGGTAGGGAGGTGCTAGGGAGTATTGTTGTTCTCTAAGTTTCAAGTGGGTGCTTGAACACATGGAGTTGTAGCTTCCATCTAGTTGCAGCCAGAAAAACTAGGGTGGTAGGGTGGTGCAAGGGAAAACTATTGTTCTCTATTATGCAGCTTGGTGCCTGTGTAACTGGAAGTTGGTGCTTCCATCCAATCGGTTTTGGAACACTCAGGGAGTTGGTGCTTCCTTATACTGGGTGGTAGAGAAACCATAAAGTTGGTGCTCTCATCAAGTTTCATCTTGCAAAACAGAGGTGGTATCCTCATAGGGAGTTGGTGCTCCTAATAATGGTAATGTACAAAAAACAAAGATTACTTATCATATCAGGAAGAAGAGGTTTTCCCCTTTATGGGTTTCCTCAAGAAATATCTATCTTTGTATATTTCATGTGTGTGTTTGATGTTGAATATTGTGTTGCTTACTTCCCTACATTATTATGATTTTCATTGTGTTCTGTAAAGAGTTTGAAATGGGCATAATTGTTTAAGCACAGTAACAACTAATTCACCCCCTCCCCCCCTCTCAGTTGTCCAACACTCTTCATCTTCTGAATCTACTTGGCATGGTGAACATAATTATTATTGATTTGTATCTACATCTTCTTTGACATTTTCTGAATCTGTGATGGGTGAAGAATATATGTCATGTAACTTATCCCAAAGTTATTTTGTTGATGAACATTTACCAACCTTTTCTCTTATATGATTAGTTAATCCTTCCTAGATGAAATCCATTGCTATTTTGTTATTCTTCCTCAATTCCTTCTTGGTTGTATCCTTTTCCCTTTTTGAACTATCATATCCTATAACAACTAATAGCCAAATATAATTTCCTTGTGCCTGTAAAAATACTTCCATCCTTATGCTCCATCTCTCATACTTAAAACCATTCTAACCATTAAACATTGGTACTCCATTCTCAGAATAATCCATGATCTCCTTCCAGTGGTTAAATTGTTTCCTGAAGGAACCAGCTCTGATACCAATTATTGGATTACTGAGAGGGGGGGTGAATCATTAATAGAGAAATTAAATCCTTTTTGACCATATAATCCAAGTGTTATATCAATGCATCATTATCATCTAATAACTAAAGAGTAAATGAGCAATGAACAAATGAACAATAATACACATACATAGTACACCAGTGTTTTAGGTGGAAACCCAAACCGGGAGAAAACCTAGAAATATTTTTTCTTATATGTCTTGAAGAATTACATTCATTGGAAGTATCAAATTCCTTTGTTTTCCAGCTGCAACTGGAAGGAGGATTCAACCCCCTAGTTTTTTAGGATACAACCTAAGGGAAGTTCCAACTCCCCAATTCTCAGGCTACAACCAAAAGGAGGATACAACCACATGTCCTTTCCCTGTCCAACCGCCTTGACGTATAAGTAGAATAATGGAACCATTGTCACACTATCACTGTGAGATATACTACTGTAAACCTGTACCAATCAACCTGCACCAAATAACATGTACCAATAACTTTAACCATGCATCAACCATGAATCAACCTATACCTCAACCTGTAATCAACCTGTACCATAAACAAGTGCATCAACCATGCACCAACCTGTACCAAACAACCTGTAATTAACCTGTACCATAAACAAGTGTATCAACCATGCACCAACCTGTACCTCAACCTGTACCATGAACAAATGCATCAACCATGCACCAAACCTGTACAAATAACCTATCACAACAACTTGTCCAAACAACCTATCAAAACAACCTGTCTCATCAATCTTATCAACCAAATCAAATCTACTCACCAAGATCAATCACCAAGACAACTCTCAAATATGTGCATCAACCAAGCATAACACAACAACTCATAATCATCATCAAGATCAATGTGTGCTTCTAATAATACAAGTATGCTACCTCATCCATAAACCATGTGTCAAAAATACTACTAAAAAGTTCCTCCAACCATGTACCAAGTATGTACCAATCATGTATCAACTACTAATGAACTATGACTCATCAATATGTACCAACATCATCAACTATACACCTCATGTATGTTCCAACTCATCAACTACTTGTCTCAACCATGTACCTGACATGTGCCTCAACCAAATGCCCTCATCAATTTCATCATACAAATCTGATTTGTAACTCTGTAATTTACCTGGTGTATATGATCACATACCTACAAACCTTCATTAACTTTAATAGTAAGAGACTAGCATTTTCATCAAACTTTTGTTTAGTCTCACATGACAAGTTTTGGATTAGTCAACAACCCTAACTTGAAATAATCATAAATATGTACCTGTAATGAATAAAGATATGAAAATAGTACACAATGTTCTTAAGTGTGTTTATGCAATTCCTCCAGGTGTCACTACTTGTAACCTCTCAGAAAAGGAGTTATAGCAAAAATGGCATACCTTGTTGAATTCTGGCTTATTCTAGAGAGCGACCTTGTAGAGCATGCCCTACATAGAATGTGTGTTGAATCGAGCTAAAATTGTTACACATAATACTACAGAATGTACTCTAACCAAAACAATGTGTCTTACTGAATTTGGACCTGTTATGAATAAGTTATGATGTTTTTACCGAAAACAATTGTTTTAGACTAGTCTCAAGACTAGCCACAAACCCTATTTTTCATGGAGGGTAACTCCAAAAATACAACGACCCACAAGCTGAAATTTTTACCACATATACTTGGATATGTTTCCTCATTGGCATATCAATTTTACGGTCTGAATCATTCTATAAAAAACATTATTGTGAAAATGGTGAGATGACCTGTAAATAACATACCTTAGAAAGAAACATCAAAAGAATTTATCCTCCCTTGAATTCTGGTCGTCTTTTCTTCACCTTCCCTCTGAAATTTGGCTTAGATATCCTTTGGTTATCTCAGTCACCTATAAATATTCAATATTCTCAAGTGTGATGTAAAATGAGAGAGTCTTGCCTCTTATTTATACTCTCCAAATATCTTCCTTGGAAGCATCTTCTAGGTCACTTAACC
>WSFP011467753.1:0-18151 GCA_009831015.1 Picea engelmannii
CCTATGATACTGAAGTGTCCATGATTGAAGGATTCACATAGATTTTTATAGATGTATTGTGATGGATGTTTGATTACAGTGTTGTTATGTTGTTCTTCAGTTTCCTAAAACTTTGAATCTAAGAGGATCTTGTTTTTGAAGTTTTTCCTCTTTAGGTTGCTTGAAGACCTGATGTCCATAGCAGAACTCTACACTTTCCTCACCAAATTATTCCTTCTACTCACCTTTACTACAACTTACTAACTGAAGTTGATCAAGACCTCAATTGCATGTGTGTGCTAGTCCAGTTTTCTGAGTTAAAACGATATTGTCTTGATTCTTATCCATTTGACCTCTTTAAAACTCATTCATAGTGACATATAAATTGATGGGTATTTGTTGTCCCTTGGTTATGGAAGTATGTGAAGATCAAGGAAGAAAAGGGAGAATGTGAACTGCATGGAAGACACGGTGATTATTATTGGGTCAAAGTGAACAAAAGAGAAAAAAAGATGGATCGAAGCCTGAGAAAGAAATTTGTTGGACAAGGAGATCGGGGATGACAAACAAGCAAGGAAGAAGGATCATGGACAACTCAGCAAACAAAAAAAAAAATCATTGGATGCTTTGGAGCACCGCGCGGGAAGAAAGGAAAGATGGGCTGGCAAAGCCCTGAAAACATGGGTCAAGTTAACCTAGGGTTTTAGACACCTAGGGTTTTGGTATCTAGGGTTTTGGACACCTAGGATTCAGCCTAAGGATGTTGGTGAGCTATTGTAATGTATAAATAGAGGTCATGAGGGCATATTTTGGGTTGGTACTTGGGTTGGTATGATATTGTTATTGATCTAGTTGTATTTTTTTATGTGAGTGAGTATTGTATTGAGAGAGAGAAGTGTTGAGTACAAGATCCTTCTAGATTGTAAAGTCTTCAGCTGTGTGCAAAGATCAACCCTGCAGCTGGGTGCACAGGGAGGGGAGAGGAAGAGAAGAGAAGAGATCTACTACCTAAGAGCGCAAATAAGAACTATATGCTTTACCTTAATATATTATAGCATAGTTTTGTGGATGTATCCCTAGAGAGAGGGTGAACCACGTATATTTTGTGTTGTGTGTGATTGGTATTTTGTATCTGTCATTGATATATTGTGATTGCATAACTATTTTAGATTTGATAAGTAAATGTGTAGAATAGATCTAAGTTGATAAGTGATATATGAATATTGTTTTATTCTTGTGTTAGATCCACTTGATATTCCCTTTGGTTGTAGACATCTCTGTCCTGGCAACGGAACCATTTGTTGGCACAGGGGCAGACCCAGGGTTCAGCTCCAAGAGCTCACCAACAATCCCTAACTACTGGCCCTTTCAGCAACACCTGTGAAGGAGATGCAGTCTCATAACCCTTGTACCACTTGCAGATATTGCATCTCGTTTGACCATGTTATAGAAGATTGTCATGTGTTGCTAGCTAAGCTTCAAGAAAGACGAGGACCTCAGCAAAACTCACAAGTGCAACTGATGTATGTTTAACCTCGCAGAGAAGACCCTAGAGTCGTTGTTATAAAAAGAGGAGGCGTTGTCACAGGATATGACAAAATAACCCAAGGGAAGATTAGAGAAGACTCAGGGATCAGGAAAGATACAGAGAAGACACAAATGTTTGATGCAAAGAAGGAAAGACGAATGTTTGAGGAAGCCAGAAAAGAATTCAGAGGAAACCAAGGCCAGAAGTGAGAGAATATGGAATGTCTCTGGCATTTGATTAGTCTACTTCACCAAAAGAAGGAAAAGAGGTAAGCAAGCTCATGGAATTTTTATACAGTTGTATTAAGTTGGTTCAGGACAAAAGCGTTGTACAAGAATTACAAAATCTAATCAGAAAATATGAGCTAGGAAAGATAGACCCCTTGCTAAATAGGGAAGTACACCAAATTGGTAAGAAGAGAAGGAAAAATAAGGAATTACATTTGAATGCTCAAATAGGAGAGTATGAGATAGAATATGTAGTCCGTGACTTAGGGTCAGAGGTCAATGTCATGAAGAAAACCTGAGCACTGATGGGAAAACCGAATTTGATCTATTCCCCTATCAGGCTTAGGATGGCTAACCATCAAGATGTCAGCCCATTTGGATGATTGGAGCATGTCCCTGTGGACATTGATGGAGTAAGAAAATTTGCATATTTTGAGGTAATTGAAATATTTTATGACAGTTTCCCTTACCTTGTTAGGAATTGATTGGGCCTTCAATAACTCTATTGTTGTTGACTTAAAGAAAAGACGTATGAATTTTGAAAGAGATGGACTTAGGGTCATCACACCTTTAGATCCATATGAAGGTCAGTGGTACATAGAACCTATCAGAGAAGAAGACCAAGAATATGCACTAGAAAACATATATAAACTAACATCCAGATAGTAGGATTACATTAATCCCACATCCGATGGAAACTTAAGCTAGCGTAGTGACAACGCGTGCTCATCAGACTCAGAAGAAGCACTGGAGAACTGGCAGAATCATATGTATGAATTATATATAAGGAGATGTTCTAGATTAACCAGAGAAATTCGTTGGATCGGCAAAATAGTAAGTAACTTACCCACATTTGATTGTTTGAATCCATTAGAAGCCTTCCTATCAGAATTTGAAGCAAGTGTACCAAGACAACAGAGGTTGTTGGCAATGGATGAGACCTTGAAAGACACACTAGCAAGATGGTGGGGGATACACAAAAGTAATATTACAGATTGGGTACAATGTCGTACTCTAATGACAGCGCGATTCTCAGCACAAGTAGAAGGCTGTGAAGTTCGCTACACAGATTGAAGTTGCCCAAAGGACCATGTGCAAAGTTGTGAGGAAGCCTAGAGAAACATTCCTCAAGAACAATGGGTACACAGATTCATCACACGCTGGACACGACACCTATCAATTGGTACCTTCAAGAAGAACTGCACCTCATCACTACAGATTGGAAAGGTATGACTCATAGTTTTGTAACCACCTTCTTATTTGAAAGTCAATATCCTTCAGTAGATCAAGCACTGCAGGTTGTTAGACAAAAAGTATTCGAGGATGAATGGTTTGTGCCTCTCCAGATACTGCAAGGTTGTTACGACATCAATACCGATGAAGACGATGATCCAAGGAAGGTGAACATCGCATAAAAAGAATGCCAGAGAGATGTGGAAGGACTAGGAGTTGAGATAACATTCATTAGACATCTAATCAAGATCAAGAAAGTCAATATTGGAACAGAGAAGACACTGAAGTTTGCAAATGTTGGAGATTATTGGAATGTTGCTACCATTGATAAAATTACAGAGTTACTGCATGAATATCAGGACTTGTTTCCAACCAAGTTCATTGATATGAAGGGAATCAAAGGACCTATGGGAGAGATGAGGATCCCTTTGAAGCCAGATGTTAGACCAGTCAAACAAAGACCTTACAAACTAAACCCTAAATATAAGGAGAAAGTGAATATTGACCTTGACAGAATGATGGAAGTAGGAATTATAGAACCTATCGAAGAGTCAGAGTGGATAAGCCCTATGGTGGTGCAAGACAAGAAAATAGAAGAAATAGGGATATTCATAGATCTCAGGAAGTTGAATGATGTTTGTTTGCATGACCCCTTCCCTACACCATTCCCTGACGAAGTGTTAGATAATGTGGGAGGCCAGGAAGTATATTATTTTATAGATGGATTTTCAGGATACCATCAGATCCGAATTTCCAAGGAAGATCACCATAAGACCACATTTGCAACTGAATGGGGATCCTACCAATATACAGTGATGCCATTTGGATTGAAGAATGCCCTAGACATATTTTCCAGGGTGGTGGTCGAAGCATTCAAGGAATTTCTGCATAAATGTTTAGAAGCATACTTTGATGATTGAATTGTTTTTAGCTTATTGAAAAATCATATTGAATGTCTAAGGATAATGTTGGATAAATGCAGGCAGTGACAAATTTCTTTAAACCTAAAGAAATGTATTTTCTTTTCACCATTTGGAGTTATGTTAGGTCATATTGTATGTAAGAAAGGATTGTTGGTAGATCCATCCAAAATTTCCATTATAGTTGATCTACCCCCTCCTACGTCAGTCAAAAAGTTGTGCATTGCGTTGGGACACACAGGCTACTACATAAAGTTCATTAAGGGCTATGCTTAGATTACAACACCCATGGAGAAGTTGTTGAAGATGGATTGTCAGTTTAGTTGGATAGAATAATGCCAACAAAGCTTCGACACACTGAAACATAAAATGGTTATTGCACCCATTCTGGTTTTCCCAGATTGGACCAAGGAGTTTCATGTGCATTTCGATGCATCATCCATTGCATTGGGAGTTGTGTTATCACAACCAGGAACAAGAGATATTGACCACCTATTATACCACTACTAAAATAGAGGGATTATCCATGGTGTATGCACTGCAAAACATTTTCCACTATTTGTTGGGAGGACAATTTAAAATGTTTATTGATCACTCTGCGCTAAAGTACCTAGTCAACAAGCCAGTGTTGGGGGGGAGAATATGAAGATGGATTCTGTTGTTTCAAGAATGTGATTTTGATATCATAGTAAATCCCAGGAGAATGAACAAGGGTCCTGACCACTTATCAAGGTTGGAACATGGAGAAGAGCCAACCAGTTTGGAGGATACACTACCAGATCCATAGCTACTAGCCATTAGAAAGGTTGATGACCACTTCCCAGAGATAGTCCAGTTCCTATCAACAGGAATGGCACCCAGTGAGTATACAATTCCTCAGAAGAAACAGTTAGTGGTGCGTGTTGCAGATTTCTCACTTATAGCCAGACATCTATACAATATGGTACCTGATGAGATATTGAAAAGGTGTGTTATGGAGGCAGAATGACCATTGGTCCTTGAAGAAGCTCATGAAGGCATCACAGGAGGAAATTATGCAGGAAAATCAACTACGCAAAAGGTTCTTAGAGCTGGCCTTTGGTGGCCTACCTTACACATAGATGCTAAAGACTATTCCAGAGCCTGCAATGTATGCCAAAGAGTTGGGAAACCATCTAGAAGAGACGAAATGCCATGAGCACCACAACTGACCCTACAAGCATTTGAAAAATGGTCCATTGACTTCGTTGGACCTATAAATCCACCAGGAAAGTGTATAGGATCAAGGTACATAATTACAACAACAGAATACTTGACTAGATGGGCTGAAGCAAGAGCAGTCAAGGATTGTAGTGAAACTACAGTTGCACACTTCATATTTGATGACATCATAACCAGGTTTCAATGCCCAAAGATCATTATGAGAGATCAAGGAACACATTTCATCAATAAGACAGTTGAAGCCTTGACTAAATAATTTACAGTCCACCACCAGAAGAGCACACCATACCATCCACAAGCAAATGGGACAGTTTAAGCATTCAACAAGATCTTGGAAACATCACTAACCAAGATTTTCTTTGTGAACATAGATGATTGGGATTTAAGAGTACCAGCAGTGTTATGGGCCTATAGAACCACTTGCAAGAAGATAACAATGTAAACCCCTTTCAAGTTGGTATATGTTCTTGAAGTTGTTGTTCCAATGGAGTATATGGTACCAAGCCTGAGAATTGTTTCCTTTACAGGTATGGATGACCCTGGCGTTGTTCAAGATAGGCTTGCACAGTTGGTTGAATTGGAAGAAGACAGACTCATTGTAGGATTCCATTAGCAGGTTCATAAGGAATAAGAGAAGGCCTATCATGATAGGAGCATTAAGAAGAAGGCATTCAAACAAGGTGATATAGTACTGGTATATGACAGCAAGTTCATAAAACATCTTGGGAAGTTCAGAACACATTGGATAGGGCCATATGAGATTGCTTATGTTACAGAGGGAGGAGTTGCGCAATTGAAGACTCTGAATGGAGAATGGAAGGAAGGTTTAGTTAATGGGAGTCGGTTGAAGTTGTACTATGACAACCAGCTGCCTCCCAACTCTCAGTAGAAGCATGAAGAAAAGGGTCTAGGTACCAGGTGCAGTTGAAACTGGGTACCAGACACTGAAAAGATAGTCTGCACAAGGGATGGAGAGGAGGCAAAGAGAAGAACACAGAGGCTGCACTGTGCAGCCTGGAGTCGAAGTAAAATAAGAAGCTCAGATATGAAGTGCCTTGAGATGAGTCATAGGTGAGTGTTGGGGGCTTGTTGGCCCTTGGTTATGGAAGTATGCGAAGATCAAGGAAGAAAAGAGAGAATGTGAACTATGTAGAAGACACAGTGACTATTATTGGGTCGAAGCAAACAAAAGAACAGAAAATATGGAGCGAAGCCCGAGAAAGAAAATCATTGGACAAGGAGATCGGGGATGACAGATAAGAAAGGAAGAAGGATTTTGGACAACTCAGCAAGCAAAAAAATCCACCGTTGGATGCTTTGGAGCACCATGTGGGAAGAAAGGAAAGACAGGCTGGCAAAGCCCTGAAAACATGGGTCAAGTTAACCTAGGGTTTTAGACACCTAGGGTTTTGGTATCTAAGGTTTTGGACACCTAGGATTCAGCCTAAGGCTGTTGGTGAGCTATTGTAATGTATAAATAGAGTTCATGAGGGCTTATTTTGGGTTGGTACTTGGGTTGGTATGATATTGTTATTGATCTAGTTGTATTGTTGATGTGAGCGAGTATTGTATTGAGAGAGAGAAGTGTTGAGTACAAGAGCCTTCTGGATTGTAAGGTCTTCAGCTGTGTGAAAATATCAACCCTGCAGTTGGGTGCACAGGGAGGGGAGAGGAATAGAAGAGAAGATATTTTCTAGCTAAGAGCACATATAAGAACTGTATGCTTTACCTTAATATATTATAGCACAATTCTATGGACATAGCCCTAGAGAGAGGGTGAACCATGTATATTTTGTGTTGTGTGTGATTGGTATTTTGTATACGTCATTGATATACTTTGATTGCATTACTATTTTAGATCCGATAAGTAGATGTGCAGAATAGATCTAAGTTGATAAGTGATATATGAATATTGTTTTGTTCTTGTGTTAGATCCACTTGATATTCCCTTTGGTTGTATACATCTTTGTCCTACAACCCCCCCATAACTGCTTCGGGTGAGACTGCATATACTTCACAGGTGTTGTGGGTGGGAAATCCCTCCTACAGAATAGCACCAAGGGTTTTATCATGCATGCAAAAATGACCTAAATCTTCCTACTTTCTACTATAATCCCATGCCTAAACCCCATTGTTCATATGAAAATACAAGGTTTAAAAGATCAAGTTGGCTTACCTTATTTTCATGTTCGATGTTGATCCTTTTTCATGCTTGGTCGCTCCTCGACTACAAATATCCTCCCAACGCTGACCTGCATTCATAAAAGACAAATGAATAACTCCACATGCATTTGATCTATGAACTAATGGGTTAGAGATTAAATCAACATATAATCAATACTCAAATAATAGAAACCTCATCTGGCGGGACGGGAAAAGTACTTCTTTTATTAATCTCACAAGAATACCTTACAATAGTGATATCGGCCACTGCTCCTCGAATCTGGTCCTTGGATCCTCTTCAACTATGCTCCAACTGCTTCTGTATATGCTTCTCTTCACACAATATTTGCAAAACGTTGAGGCAAGGGGAATGCTAATTCGGGTAGAGTTTCTTTACTATGATTTTTCTCCTCTCAAATGGGACCCCTAAAACTTCTTTTATAGGCTAGAAGGAGATAGGTATTTAGTTGAGTGACTGGCCATGCATGGTCGAAAGGTTTAGTTAACTTACCCAAAACTGTGTGTTCAATCAACAACTTTCCATTATTCATGCTTTTGTAGGTACACACGAGTTGTAATGGGCCAGCTAGCGTGTACATGCGGGTTGTAGTGGGTCATCTAGAGTGTACACATGGGCCTTTAAAAAGGATGTTTTTAAGAAGAGTTGTTCAGTACTGTTTTGGCAAAGAAGGAATATGAGATGGACTGATTCCAGGTAAGCATGTCTGGTGCAAATTAGGGTTATAACAGATGCCCCCTAATGTGTGAGGTTAGAAGAGCATCTAATGGCCGATATACATTATCTATATTTATCAATGTACCAAACCAATGAGCCCAGGGACCAGAATTTGGGAGGTGTCATCTGCAAAATAACAATTGTCTCACTGAGGCAGGCATACCCATGCTCGGGATGAAATAAAATCATGGATGTGAATCAAATACACTGGATATCCATGTCATATAACTATATAAAGTGTAGTCGCGAGAAATACACAACAAATCTAAATTTCGAAATCAAAAAGATATGCATGTATAGTATCCATCCTCAGAAGCTAATAAGGCCTGATGGTTGGAGATGAGGCCTTTAGAGATTGAGCCACAAATTAAAAATCTTCACAACTCGGGTAGGAGTATAAATATGAGTGTATGACTTCACTACCCAGAGGTCTTCGATGGCTTGTCAGGAACGGACTAGAGGATCTTGATGATCAGGCTAAAGGCTTGATTGATTTCGGACAAAGACTTGATTGGACTTTCAGGATGGTCGGGCATGAGGGTCAGAGACAAACTGCAGAGAGGCCAACTTAATCTTGGTACAAACTTCCCTTGTACAATAGCACGACAAATGATGAGACTCAGGTAGCATGATGTTGACATAAGTTCATGATGCAGGAAGCAACGCAAACTCTCCATATGTTTGGAAGAATAACCAAACAGAGGAGGACGTATCTCTACAGAGCGAGAATAGATTCCTAAGGTCATATTAAATCCCAGGGCTTGACGAACAAATGAAATGATGTTCTTTGTCAAAGGGAGACTCATTGTGCTGCCAATAAAAAGAAAATACTTTTCCCTTCCTCTTTTTTGGGTATATTTGATTTTTTTGTCTTCTTCAACAATTTTGGAAAAAGAATAAAAGAATGCTACGTTACAAAGGAGGAACAAGTGTCACAAACATACTAGTTCTAGGCACAAGGACAAGACTAATATTCAGAGCAAGGACACTTGGAAAAATCCCTCCTGGGGCCAAAGGTGTCAAGACGCAAAGGCAAAGTGCTACAGGGCTTGCGTATAAGGCATGCTTCACATGGTTCCGTTGAGAGCAACATGGAGCCGACATTAGTCCAAAGACACGGTTATGAAAATGCGATTAATAAGGCACACAATGGTAACGTTCTTCGATGTAATTTTAACAATCCTAGAGAAGGTAAGCTCGGTTAGTTTTTTATTTTTAGAGAGCCTGAAATAAGCGTAAAGGGAGACTCTACTGGGGTACCTTTTTTGAAGATAGTCTAGTCAGCTCGAAAAAGGGGTAAACTAGAACCGACCAGACATCTTATTCAAAACCATTTTAACGAGTGTGATAAAGACAAGGTCACTTGACAATTTTTTCATTTTTAAAGAGTATGAAAAAAGCTTAACTATGGACTCTGTCAGGAGTGTTCTTCTAGACCATTTTAACGAGTGTGAAAGAATAAGGTCACTCGGCGATATTTTCAATTTTAGGGAGTCTAAAAAGAGCTTAACTATGGACTCCGTGGGGGTTCCTTTTTCGTAAATTTAGTCCCTTAGGCCCAAAAAAGGGTTAAAATTATACCTGAGAATACTCTTCTAGAGAACCGAGGTTCCTAGAGTATACCTTTGTTCGTACAGTTGACCATATGGACCAAAAAAGGGATAAACTACCACCAGAAAATCGTGACTTCAAAATTCAGTTTAGCGAGTGTGAAGGTCAACAAGATCGCTCGACATTATTTTCACGTTTAGAGGGTCTGAAAAGAGCTTAAAAGAAGACCCGTTAAGTTTTGGGAGTCCTAAGGGTGAGGTCAAGAGTGATACGGAATCATGCAAATGAGGCTCAAACTCGTAATCAAGGAAAACTAGTAAGGAATCCCAGGCCTATAGTCATTAGTGACAGCATGGACACCAAAATGCAACTAGGATCTACCTAGGGAATCCATGTTAAGGTAGGCTCTACCACTAAATTACGACACTCCTAAAGTGGCAATGATGGTTCTGTGTCGCAACTCGGTGAGATCAATCCTATGGCAAAGCAGAAAAGACAACAAGATGCAGAAAGTGGAGGTGGAATCCTATCTTAAATGCAATGAGTTGGAAAAAATGTCTTTTTACCAAAGGACCTTCAAAACGACCCAAAAATCCAAAAAATTTCCCAATACCCAAAGAACACTTCTCATGAAAATCCAAAGAAAACTCCTGAACCATACTAAATGATTTTCAGTTTAGAAAAAATAACAAAAGGGTCCAAAAAATGACAAAAAGAGGCCAAAAAGTAATAGTACAAAGACTATACATATGTTACAAAAAGTTACCCAAGGTGACCTACCTATGAGTAATACTTATTGAGGTAGAGCCCATTTCTAGGCTCTGCCAAATCATTTCCCTCAAAATCTACCAGACGATAAGCACCCTTTTTTAGAACCTCTTTTACGATGAAAGGTCTGAACCACATGGGTTTGAGCTTGCCTGCCCCCAGGGGGTCCTTATCTTGGTCATAGACCAGGACAAGGTCGCCTTCCGAGAAAATCCAAGGATGAATGAACCGATCATACTAAAACTTGAATTTTTGTTTGTGAACTTCGTTAGCTAAGGCTGCATCACGACGCTACTTATTGAGCTGCTCGAGATATAATAAACGCTCTTCAAGCGGTGAAGTGTCTGGCAATAACTGTACTACCAAGTTTAAAGATGGGATATGGAATTCTATGGGAAAGACTACTTCCATCCCGTAAACGAGTTGAAAAGTTGAGAAACCGGTTGTAGTCTTAACAGACATTCGGTAGGCCCATAATGTCGAGTATAACATCAAATGTCAATTTGACTTGGCCGAATTGATCATTCGTTGTAGGATGGTCTTAGGAAATTTATTGACAAATTCTACATGACCATTCACTTGAGGTTAGTAGGGTGACAAATGTTCTTGTCTCAACCCAAGCTTTGATGTTAACTCAGTCATCATTGTGTTCTGAAAGTGACTGCCATGGTCAGTGACAATCTCTCTCGGGACACCGAACCATGCTATAATCTGGTTAAACAAAAAGAGGGTGGTAGTCTCGCCATCATCTTTGAACGTTGGCATAGCTTCGACCCACTTGGTGAAGTAGTCTACTACTACTATGATATAATGGTGCCCCCTTGCTGAAGGAGGGTTGCAAGTAGTGTAATCAATCGCCCATTTGGTGAAGGGGCCAACGGTGATGATGCGAAACATGGGAGCAGGATGTGCCCTCATCTTCCGTGAGAAGATTTGACACGAGTGGTACTTCTTGACTGATGTGATACAATCTTTAATTAGTGTCGGCCAGAAGTAATCAGCTCGTAAAATATTTTGGGTTGTTTCCAACCCAGAAAAATGACCGCCACATGCTCCAGTATAGCAATCGTTAAGCATGATTTTCGCTTCTTCATGAGTGAGGCACCGATGAAGGATGCAATCTACACCTCGACGATACAGAGTATCTTCGAGTATGAGATAGTTCTTGGCCTGATGGTGTATACGGCGATGCTCATCACAAGAAGCCATAGTGGGGCACTTCAAATTCTGGAGATATACAAGTATATCTCCATACTAGGGGTCCGAAGATGTGATCAAAAACATGTCTCCTTGAATAGGAGACTCTTCGGGCATAATATCACCTAACTCTACCGGAAGTTCTGAGATGAGTTCCAAAAAGACCTGTGACTTTTTGGATTTCTACAAAACAAAATCTAAGTCAAATTCTTGGAGGACAACTATCCATCTACTAATCTTTTCGCCGATTACTTGTCGTGTCAACACGTATTGAAATGGATTCACAATGGCAATGACGGTGGTCTTGTGAAACAAAATATAATGACGGAACCAGTGAACACCATGGATTGCTGCCAACGCAAGTTTTTCTATGTGAGAATAATTGATTTCTGGTCCAACCAGGCCTCGAATCAGGTAATAAATCACATACTCTGAGAGAAAATCATCCTCCTGAACTAAGACCATGCCAATGGTCGACTCTGCAGCATCCAAGTACAATAATAAATCTTTGTTATAATTGGGTGGTCGAAACAGAGGGGCAGATGTGAGGGCGTGTTTCAATGCATTAGACGAGCGTTGAGTAGCTTCGTCCCAATGAAAAGGGATGTCCTTCTTGAGTAAACGCATAAAGCCCTTTGTGATCTCGGCATAGTTTTCTATGAACTGTCATAAGAAGTTTTCTTTTCCCTGCAAACTCTGAAGTTGAAGGATTGCACATGGGGGAGGCAGCTGAACTATTGCCTCCACCTTGAGAGGATCGACCATGATCCCTATTGTTGAAACTATGAAACCTAGTAGATGGCCCAACGTCACACAAAAACTGCATTTGTTGGGATTCAAGTGAATCTAGAAGTAGTGACATCGCTCAAAGATAATTCGGAGGTGTGTGGGATGATCAGTTCCCTTATGAGATCGTGATGCTAAATCATCTAGGTAGGCCTCGATGATATGTTTGAGATCGTGGAAAGCAAAAGACATGGCCCGTTGCAAGGTAGCTCTAGCATTTTTTAGACCAAAAGGCATCTTATGATACGTGAATGTACCCCATGGACAAATGAATGTTGTTTTGTGTTGGTCTTCAGGTTTGATTTGTATATGATTATATCCCAAAAAACCATCCATGAAAGAAAAGGCCTCGCAACCTGCACATTCATCGACTATATGGTCAATAAATGGTGTGGGGAAATTATATTTTGGACAGGCTTTGTTCAAATCATGGAAGTCTGTACATACGCGAATCGTACCCTATTTTTTGTTAACTGGCATGGGGTTTGACACCCATTGGGTCAAATGGACGAGGTAGATAAAACCTTCCTTGAGCAGTTTCTCTACTTCAACCTTAATAGGTGTTTATTTATTAGGATTAACTGGATGAAGCTTCTGCCGAACCAGCTTAGCGTCAGGATAAGTCATGATTTCGTGTTCAACAATTTTTGGATCGATGCCTGGCATTTCCTCGTAAGACCAAGCAAAAACATCACGAAATTCCTTAAATAAATCCATGTAGATTAGAATCTCTTTGGGGGAGTAGTCAGCTCCGATGAAACATTCTCCATGATGCCAGGGGTTTTGGAGATGTTTATAGGTATAGTTTCGGTGATGGTTTCCATATTACCCTCAGCATAAACCGCATGTGTAGCCAAAGGATTGATAGGACAAGACCTATCTCCAGTCATAGTCAAGGTAAATTCCCCTGCTTCAATTCTTCTTAACTCTGGGAGGAAGTAAGATCTGTGATGAAGATCATCTCAGGGTTTGTATGGACTAGTCATTGCTTCAATGATTTCTTCGTCTGAGGGAAATATTAATTCTAAAGAATCTGTATCAGCGAGGGAACCTTGAGCCCAAATAGGCTCTAGAATCATATCTAACTCTTTTGCGGGAGTCAGATCTGGGTCAGCGGAAGCTTGTTGGGCTAAAGAGTATGCCACTTTTGTCATGGACAAGGGCATGGACATACCATGGTTCCCTGTCCCTTCCATCGTGGTCGATGGGGAAGGAATAATCCATGGATCGTTGAAGTAAGTCATGTGAAACAACGAAACTTGGAAAATCTCAACCTTATGGTGGTCAGATATGAACTTAACATCGCCTTGAGGAGGTGGTTAATCAAAAGTACCCATCAAAGGTGGGCACAAACCAATCCCTATGTAGATGACATCGGGTTGAGGGTTATTAATCATTGACACCGTAGATTCCCCCATTGAAGGGTCAGTACGGGAGAAAGACAACTGATCAATGGTCATGATCCGGCCCTCATGTAGAAACAACAAGACCCAGAAAACTGTAGTGACTATTGCTTGCATAGCATAGGTCCAACTCCTCCCTAACAAGAGATTGTAGTCAAGAGATGTGTCAACCACTTCAACCTCGACACACACGGTTTTCCCTCCTAACTGCATGGGAAAAGAGGGGATAATGTCATGTGGTCGGAATGAACAACCATCGAAAGCGGTAAGAAGAGTAGGTGACGGAGAAAAAATGGGCTGGCCAATGGCCTTCCAACACACCAAATACATTACACATGTTGAGGCGCCCTCGTCAACCACCGTGCAAAAAATGTTCCAAGTAAAATGTTTTCATGGTGTAAGCCACGACTATCTGGAATGCTACATGGTAAGGGAGACGAGGTTTCAATTTGATTATATCAAGCATGATCGTACCCGGATTACAAGTCTCGTTGGATCCTAAAGCGGCTAACAGAGCATTTCTCTGGGACAAATCCTCCAAAGCAGACATCGCACAAGGGGTTTGAGACAAATCCTCCACCACAGAGTAGTTTTGAGCGGCCCTTGCATTTAGGTTGTGAGAAGATTTTTTAAACGCACCTTTTGGAATGTGTGTCATGGTTTCACCCAATGTCTTCTCGATCTGGAGAGGAAGAGATGGGGTTTCATCTTCTTTACCTTTCTCAAAGGTTCTTGGCTTGTTCTAATCATGTGCTTTAGTCGATATATAGGCATCACCTTTCATCATATACACATTCGTGGATGCAGGATTGTTTGAAGACGGAGGGGGTCCTTGGTTGCCCCCTTCTGTGCTTGTAGAGGCTTGAGTTAGATTTTGGCCATGTTGAAATGGTTTTGTTAACACATCAGGCTGCTATTGTGACAATAATGTTTGGGCCTCTGCAAGATGAGGGCACTGGTGAGTCGGGTGGTCTTCCATGCACAGATTACATGGATACTTCGACTTCCTTTTTTCAATGTTGTCCCTGCCATCATTATTAGTGGGTTTCTTATCCCCCTTACCCTTCTTACATTGTTTCTTCTTTCCATCAGGCTGCTGGGTGGCCTTCGGATTTGTCGATTGCACACTGTGTACATCCGACGTTTGGGTAAGGGGGGTAGCCGGAACAGTAGTCTGGCCAGTCGTTGTATGATGGATAGAAAATTGTTGCAATTGTTTCGTCAGTTGTTCAGTGGGATTTTTTTTTTCTGAACCAACAATACCATCGGCATGTGGTCCAGCTCTCTGTCTGGTTTTATCAAGTATTGATCGTGGCACATCTGGCAAGATCTCATACAGTAGACCAGACTGAGAATATATTAGATCAAGTTGTTGAGCTCTCATGATTGCATCTTCTTCGAAAAACACTCCCGACATTGCGATGTCTTTGGATAACTATGGGACCAAAGACTTAAGGAACCACTCAAGCAGGAATGTTGGTGGGACTGGCACCTTAATCAAACTCTTCCGGCGTCTCCATTCTCGGATGTGATCATAGATATGGTCATCTTTTGTCTATTCGAAATTGGCTAGCAATTATGTGACAGCGTCGTATCTCACAGGTAATTGGAAATTGTTTAAGAAAGCCATTTCCAAGTTGACGAAGGAAGAGTATCTTAAGCAGTCGAGCTCAATGTACCATTTCATAGCACTCCCAATGAGAGTATGTTGAAACAATTGCAATTGTACGAAGTCATGTTTCAACTAATTAGACGAGCAACAAAGGTGAAAATTAGTCACATGATCTCATAGATCTTCATTAGGCTTGGCTTCGAACTTTGGTATGTCCAAAGGCAACTTCGTTGGCATAGGGGGCCAATGCGTATCGTGACAGATAGGGTCATTCAACAACCTTGTTAAGTCTGGCAAATGCAAGGTTTCCAGGAAAGCTAGTTTGGGTTGTTGGTGATAACCATCGAAAAAGGGGCCTGGAGTTTGAATGGAACCAGGTTGCCAAGAAAAGTTGGTTTGTTGGCCCAGGTTCTGGTAAAAACCATGGCCATGACTAGCGTACAGATTATGCATTTGAAGAGACATCATCTGTTGATTCCAGAAATAGGGCGTAGATGGTTGGGCGTGCATTACATTCGGAGGACTTTGGGAAGGGTTTCCCCATGCCGATCCCATGGGCATAGGTATTGCACCTTGCCCAGGGTTCCATTGGTTGTGAAAATAGTTTCCCCTGATCATCATTCCTGATGAGGGAACTAATCCCTGCCAAGAATTCCAAGGTCCTAATGTGAAAGAAGTTCATGGGTTTTCCCCCTGTGAAGGAATAGTACCCTGCATAGGATTAGGTTGTCCATAATCGGGGTTGCCCCCAGTCGGGAAAGCAGCTGACGAGAAAGTGTTGTTACCAAACACACCGAACAAAGAAAACGGTGTCGAACCTACCAGCATATTATGAGAAGGTGGTCCTTGACTCCCTACTCCAAATGAACCGTTGTGTGTGTTCAGCCAATGGGATTGTTTGTGGGCACTGTCAAGCGAAGGGGATGAAGGAGGTATATGACCTCCTCTATAAGGGAAAGTGTTAAAGGGAGCTGAAGTGCCCCCCATGGGTCCTTGCAGAGGAGCGTTAGAGATCCCTACCCCCAAACCTAAAGTATCTAAAGTGGAGTAGGAAAGTACAGGGCTTGTACCTGAGCTAGGCATCTCGTATGAGAACGAAGGTCCTGTCGCACTCTGTGTGAAAGGAGCAGTGGTTTCCGCCAAAGATGGAATCAGACCACTGCTCGAGGTAGAGGCAGTTGAGACCATGGTGGCTCGGACCGGTGACAGTGGGTTAGGAGGTGGAACAACCCCTATGGTGATAGTCATAGTGGGAATAGGAGAATTCCTGAAAGAAGTGGCAGCATTTGTTTCCATTGTTGCGTGTGACACTGTCTAGCACTCATAAGGATAAATATGTACAATGATGGGCGCCAACATATCAGTGGTTGGAGTTTCGGATGGACCAAGAGCTTCCACTCCAAGGTATGAACTGGTTGGTTCCTCCTGAGGTTGTTCGGGCACAATTTCTTGTGACTCGGCCACTTCAAAATACCCTTGTTGGTCTAGCTTTCGCCTTAGTGGTGGCGGGGGTGGCTCCAGTGTAACCGGTGGCAAGCCAAGAAGCCTTTGTGACCGAAGGAGCTCATGATCCTCCACTGTGTGAGAAGATCAAAGACACACTAGGGATTTCTCTTCGTTCAAAAACAACACACACTAGAAAAAGTCCCTATGAGATCAAATAAGCAATGACTAAACTATTTGGAAGAACAGTTACAACAACCAACACTAGAGCAACTTACCGGTGCAAGTGCAACTCGAATACGAAATAACCCTTCGGGTATACTCTGCAAAGTGTGGCCTGATGTATGTCCTAGGTATCTCGGTCTACCCCCACAGTCACCTTTGTAAGTCCCTAAAATAATGGCAACTAGGTTCCCAGCGCGTGGACAGTCACCAGGCGGGTACAGTCAACAGTCAGGTGAACCTCAATGAGCAGGGTATCAAGCCCGAAACCTGTCAAGGGTATCAAAAGCAAGTGGTCCAAAAGACAATTGAGGACCTCAAACAAATTTGAGACCCACAAAGCTCTATGGAAAATGCAATCGATGGAATCCCAAAACAAGCCTTCTATATGTGTTCCCCACTACACTTGGTCTGGATTTGGAGGGATTATCTCCGCTACCTTTCCGCACGCAACCTCGTGTTTAGCCCCTGTGTTAGAGGGGGGTCCCAGATAACTTTCATGATACTGGACTTTTAACACTTCCTAGCACAAACTCTTATGTATGTTTTGCAGCCTTAAAGAGTTTCCTCTCCAACCTAAATCAAGTCTCTAGACTAGACTAGTTGATGGAACCTACAAACATAAAGTCTAGTTGATTTTAATTAATCGTTAATTTTTATGGCTTGTCTTAAGTCAAAGGTTATGAAATTGAAACCAGTGATGTTTTGAGAGACGAAAGAAAAGATAAACAGAAAGAAGGAAACAAAATAACTTCTTCTTGACAAAAATTTTAATCAACTTTTCAAGCTAAATTTTTTTCTAAGATCTTTGAACAACAAACTCAAAATAGGATTTTTCTCGACTACGAGCTACTTATTTTCCTAAGTAAACAGCCAAGAACTTATGAAAGCAAAATTTTTCCTGCTTATTTATGCAAACCAACAACTACTTAACCAAACCAAGAAATAGGAGAGTTTTTTTTTATTTAATGCTCGCAAAGCAAAAGGGAAAAATGAAGACAAGTAAAGACCAAGAAAACTTCTGGCCTAAGTGCAGATGGCAAAAAGTTACCGATGATAACACACAAATTGATTAAAGTAGACTCTCAAACTTATCTAAAACCCTATGAAAGAAAAACATTTTGAGGAAAACTTTTTAATGAAAAAGAAAGATATTACTGTAATCAGACCTAAGTTGTCGATT
>WSFP011467754.1:0-18151 GCA_009831015.1 Picea engelmannii
GGCAAGTTAAATAGTTTTGTTCATATTATTCAATGTAATTGATTAAAATTAGCTTTAGATGGTTTGATCAATACATGGTTCATTATTATCATCTATACATTAATTCTTTCAATCTTTTTAAAGTCCATGATTCCAAATTGTATAGTTTCAGGCGACTGTATTATCTTGGTGAAAATATTGAACTATATTTATTTTTTTCATATACTGTGAGTTTGCAAAGATCTATTTATTCAATTGAAATTTATTTCTTAATGTAAATGGTCATTTGTATCCTCACCTGAGATTAACAATACAAATGTTGTCCTTTTTGTATTATGAATGAGATCTGAATTGTCAAAGTGAAGTGACTTTCTCTTAACATTTTCACATTCTTAGAATTATACAAGTGTCTTCTATATATTTCTCTTAACATGAAGATTGCAGGAGTAGTTTGGTATGGGAAGACACAACCACAATTTCTCTTTTAGCACTGCCCAATTCTAGGTTAGTAATTTTTCTTCTTTTTGTTATTTTATTTGTGAATGTACATTCACCTTTAAACTTAAATACTTTTATTATCTAAGTCAGAACATTATCATCTACATTCACTCTTTTCTTTTCCTTTATTTTCAAAGGTAAAAGTAGATTAGTAATTAATATTAGATCTCTTCATATTTTTTCCTGAGATTTGGTTCTCTTTTAAAAACTTAGTTTCCGAGGTTTTTCGCAAATCTTGTAATATGTATATTTGTACACTTTGTATATATAGAACATAAATGTACATAGTAGATAATTAGGTTAGTTATTTTATTTTACAGTTAGATTATATCCCTTTACCGATCGACAATGCTGTAAAACCCGTCAGGGTGAGTCATCCCAAACGGCTTAAGTTACTTAGACAACCTCAGACCGATCTTTCCCTCACATTTGATGATGCATTCACTTATGATCATACAAAAATGGTGCTAGAAGGAGGGACAACTTGATATTAATGGGACAAGGGGGTGAAATGACACCTCCTAACAATGACTCTGTAGTTATAACTCGTAGTCTCTTAGACTCCACTATTGTACCCGATATAGCCACTACATCTTAAGACCAACATATTATTCCTCTCAATCGTGCAACACTGCTTCCTTAGGGAATTGACATGAAAGATATTATCCAAAATTCTCATCAATCAATAATAATAACCCAGGACACATTGGCCAGACTTGACAGTTTGGTGAAAAATTACATCGACCTCTTGATTTTTCCAATCAATAGGAAGATACTCCTACCAATGGTACACCAAATTATGCATTGCGCAATATCTTGATTAATCCATCAGAAATGATCATTCTAGGTGTTGGGAGATTTGGATTTCCTCCTTCACCACCCAACCCTTCTCCACCTTCTTCAGGAGGAGAATCCTCTGACGAAGATAGTTCATCTTTAGAACAATCTCAAACTTCAAATAATTCATAGTATTCATCTCAAATGGCTAATAAAAATAATCTCTCCAGGCCTTGGCTTGACCAAGATACTATGGCCATACTAGGACCCCAACATCCTTTACCTAAGCATCCTAAACAATTCTTACCTAAGTTTGGTCCTGATTCTAAATAGTCAGCTAAAGATCATATAAATTTTTTTATGTTGGTTGTTAAGGTTAGAAATGTAGAACATGAAGATGTCGTATGCAGGTTGTTCCCATATACCTTTGAAGGAAATGTCTCCACATGGTACTTTTCACAACAACCTCAAACTATTGTTTCCTGGGATAGATTTGAAACCTTTTTCTTAGAAAAAGTTAGAGATGAAAAATCTCCTAAATTCTTAGTCATGGATTTATCCAGTATGAAGATGAATCCCAAAGAAAAGGTTAAATATTTTAACCAAAGATTTATTACACTCAAAAACAAAATCCCTACAAATTCTATGCCTGCAAAAAAAATGATTGTTTCTTATTATGATAAATATTTACATCATACTACAACCTTGTGGGTTAAAAGCTCCAAAAAGAATACTCTGTTAGAAGCTTTTGAAGAAGAAGTTCTCATTGAAAAGGACATGCTCGGCTTGAAGGATAATACAAATCCTGAAAATGAATCAACTTCTTCTTCCAAGAAGAAGATATAAATTATTACCAAACCACCTTCAAATAAGAAAGATAAAGAACCCATAGATATGGAAAGTTGGCAAAAGGCCTTTCAAAAATTATCCAACCAAGTTGTATATCTGAAAAGATCCGCAGAGGAAGGATATTCTAGTAAAGGAATTTATCGAGCACCTTTTAGAAGACCACTTTCAAATCCTCCCAATAGGTCAACCCCACCGGTTGAAGGTTTGATTTTATAAGGATTACACCATGCTATACATGCCTTATTAACTTGAGTTGATAATACTTCTGATGTCCCACCTGAACAACAAAATGATGTAGAAAATGAGGATGAGGGAACACCTAATGAAAAATATTCATCCCCTCCAGCTTTTAGACATTTTTCAGATAGCATTTTTCAATCCAACTTTGAAACCGTACATAATAATCAACATCCTTATAATACTCGTAGTAAAAATCAACCTAAATATAAAAACAAATCTGTGCTTGATACAAACAAAAATGCAACATCAAAACAAATGAAACATGTTGAAACATCAAAGAGTTTTTCTTTCTATGATCTAGAATACAACCCTATTGAGGATTTCAAGAGGTTAAAAGCAAATATTTCAATATACGAGCTGCTTAAGTTTCCCTACATCCAATGGAAAATGTTACAAAGCATGGCTAAGAAAAGTAACAATAAAAAGAAAGATTCTCTAGACAAAAGCACAACTAAAAATAGTAGTAACAAGAGGAAGGATATTTTAGACAAAAGTGTACTCGAAATAAACAATAAAAGGAAAGATGTTCCAGATAAAAGCATAGAAAATATGGATAAAATACCACACAAGCTACTTAAGTTTATGATCTGCTTAAGTTTCTCTACATCCAACGGAAAATGTTACAAAGCATAGCTGAGAACATTAACAATAAAAAGAAAGATTCTCTAGAAAAAAACACAGTTAAAAATAGTAGTAACAAGAGGAAGGATGTTTTAGACAAAAGTATACTTGAAAACAACAATAAAAGGAAAGATGTTCCAGATAAAATCATAGAAAATATGGATAAAATACCCTCAGACGCAACAAATAAAAAACAACAACCCCCGAATCCTTCTCCCACACCACGAAAGAGGTCTAACGTTCCACCATTTCTATTAACATTCTAAATATTTAATAGAAGTGTTCATAATTTCATGGTGGACTCTGGGGCTTCATAAAATGTGATTCCTTTGTCAGTTTGTCAAAAAATCAATGCTGAAGTTAAGCCATATGATATGAAAATCATTCATCTAGATAGAACTAATGTTACCATGGTTGGGGAGCTTAAATATGTTTTGATCAGGTTATCATCCAATCTGAAAGTACATCAGGTGATCGACATAGTAGTAGCAGATATTCCATAAGTGTATGGTATGTTCCTCAACAGGGATTGGTCTGAAAAAATTCATGGTTATTTTTCTATAGACTGGTCTCACTTATGGTTTCCACTCAATGGTCAACCAAACAAACTTAGGTTCAACAGGGAACATTATCTGAAATATATAGTTACATATATGAATGATCCAAGCGAACCTTTTGTCCCAAGTGTTAATGCATTAGAAAATCAAGGTACGAACACCTTCTTCGGGAACTTTGTTGCTGAAATATCTACTATCTCAGGCCCTAATTAGAAATCTAAAATATCAGTCTACACTCAAGTAACAGCCCCATATCATGCTATTAATATTGTATATAGTTGTGAGAATGATGGAATTTGGTCTTTGTACTTTGATGGGTCTAAATCACGTGAAGGATCCGTTGTCGGTTGTTTATTGATAGACCCCAAAGGTAATAAGACATTCATTGCTTGTAGATTAGAATTTGATTTCACAAATAATACAACAGAATATGAAGCTCTCTTGTAGGGACTCAAGAAATCCATTGACCTTGACGTCCAATGCCTAGTTGTATTCGGCGATTATGAAATTGTGGTCAAGCAGGTAAAAAATTCCATTCAGTGTGTATCTGTTCATCTCAAAATTTACCAGAACGAGGTATGGAACTTGATTAATAGATTTTTTTCATTTAACATAAGTTCTATTCCTATATCTAGTAACTCTGAAGAAGATTTATTGGCAAATGTAGCATCAAAATTATTTCATGTTGAAGGTTTCTCTCCTAATTCATTTTCTGTTGAATTAATATTTAGGCCGTCAATTCTAGATAATATCACTAATTGACGGGGTTTTGATGATGATCAATAGATCATAAATTTTTTTCATATGGAGGACACTTTCCAAGGTGTTGTAATCGATGAAAACACTCATGAAAAAAATCTCCACGATTTTAAGGTAACATTTGATCCACGATCAACTGAAAGTTCATCTAACATGGTAAATTTTATCCCTAAATCTATCATCATATTAGAAAAGTTTTATGTCTTACATGAAAAATTTAAGGGAGTAGTTAACTGTAAAATGAATAGTTCCTCAATGCAATATGAAAACGTAAACTTGGGAACAGATGATCAACCTCAAAACATTAATTTGGGAAAAGGGTGTACACAAGAAGAAAAGTCACCATTTATTAAAATTTTCAAAGAATTTAAAGTTGTGTTTGCTTGGACTTATGACGATCTAAAATTATTTGATCCAAACATAATACAACATGTAATCCCCATGAAGCCTCAAGCCAAACCGTTCCAAAAAAAACTAAGAAATATGCACCCAAAGTTAGAGCCCACAGTCAAAAAAGAATTGAACAATTTGTTAATAGCTAAGATCATCTTTCCTGTTCGACTTATCCAATGGGTATCCAATTTATTCCATGTAAGGAAAAATAATGGGGAAATACGACTTTGTACCAATTTATGCAACTTAAACAAAGCCTCTAATAAGGATAATTATCATGTTCCTCCCATGGAATAGATCTTCCAACATGTATCTGGGTCTGAAAGACTATCCTTATTAGATGGTTTTTCAGGATACAACCAGGTCCTGATGTGCCCATCATATCATATTAAAACTACATTCCATACCCCTTGGGGCACTTATGCTTATCGTAAAATTCATGTTGGACTAATTAATGCTCGAGCCACTTTCCAAAGGGCCATGGATATTGCTTTTCATGGGCTTATAAATTAGATGGTGGTTTTATATTTGGATGAAGTTACCGTCTTCTCAAAGAATACAAAATATCACTTACCTCACTTAAGGAGTGTATTGGAATGTTGTCATAAGTATGGCATTTCGTTAAACCCAAAGAAATCAATCTTCGTTGTTGACCAGGAAAGTTACTCAGTTTTATAGTATCAAAAAATGGAATGATTATAGATCCTGAACGAACACAAGCCATAGCCAATATTTTTCCTCCATCATCCAAAACATCTATGCAATCTTGTCTTGGTAAAATAAATTTTGTCAGACGTTTTGTGCCTAGTTTTTCCGAGATGGTTAGACTCCTGCAAAATATGATAAAAATGGACATTGTTTTTAAATGGGGATCATAGGAAAACTAGTCCTTTAATTACATCAGAAAATATATAAAAGAAGCTCCATCCTTGATGAGTCCTGATTTTTCTAAAGACTTTACTCTCTAAACTTTCGCATCTGAGAGATCATATGTTGTGGTACTCACCTAGAAAACTAATGATAATAATGAAATCCCCATTTCATTCATGGGTTCTATTTTTAAAGGAGAAAAATTAAACTATATTGCAGTTGACTAAAAAGATTTCATTGTTTTTAAAGCAGTAAAACACTTTAGACCTTATATTTTGAAATCTAGAACTAAAGTCATTGTCCCGTACCCTGCAGTAATAAATTTATTAGTTAAAAATGTGCTTGGGATAAGAGAGATGAATGGATGACCTCTCTTCAAGAATATGATCTCGAGATTAAACCAACCCAAATTTTTAGAGGTCAAGGTCTTTGTAAATTAGTGGTTGATTTAGTTAATACACCTGATAATGAACCTGTCTTATCGAATGAGACATTATTTGATGAAACACAAATCTTTTGTACACAAACTGTGCCAAATTCCTGGTGTAATGATATTAAGTTTTACTTGATACATGGAACTACGCCACAACATCTTGAACCCAAAAGGAGAAGAGCACTAAGGCTCAAATATGCTCCTTTTCAGTTAATTAATGATGTGCCTTTTATAAAACATATTGATAGTGTATTGTTACGCTGCCCGGAATAGGAAGAATCTGAAAAGGTATTGGTTGAATTGAATTGTGGTATTGTAGGAGGTCACTTTGGCATTGAAACAACCACTCAAAAAGTCCTTAGAGATGGTCATTATTGGCCCATGCTATTTAAATATTCCCATACCATAGCCCGCAAATGAACAATATGTCGAAAGGCTGCAGGACGAGTGAAGAAAGTCATTTTCCCTTTGCATTATGTTACAATCGATGCACCATTCCAACAATGGGGCTTGGATATCATAGGGCCGATCAACCCAACCTCTTCGCATCAACATAAGTACATTATTACGACAACACACTACTTTATCAGGTGGTTTAAAGCCATGCCTCTAAGAGTGGTCAACACTAATCAAGTTATTTTTCTCCTATAAACTCATATCATCACGCATTTTGGGATACCAAAATGTCTGGTTTTTGACAATGCTTCTTATTTTTCCTCATTGGAAATGAATGTTTATTATTTATAAAAATGAATCAAGTTAAAATATTCTACCAGCTATTACCCCCAAGGCAATGGTTTGGTTGAATCAATGAATACAAATTTAATCAAAATCTTAAAAAGAAAAGTGTTGAACAATCATAAAAATTGGCACACGACCTTGTTTAATGCACTATGGGATAACAAGGTCACCCGTAAAGAAGCCATCAATAATTCCCCTTTCTTCCTTGTGTATGGAAGAGAATCTATCCTTCCCTCCAAAGTCCTGTTACCATCACTTAATTTATCCCAAACGTTTTAGGAGGAAGAATGTCCCTCCCTAGAAAGTTGAATTAACGCTTTACTTAAAATGGAAGAGACCAGAACATAGGATAAACATAAATTATATCAACATCAACAAATTTTCAAATGTTGGTTTGATGAGAATTCATCCTCCAATAGAAACTTCAATGTAGGATACTTGGTTCTTAGGTGGGATAAGGCACATGAAGATAAAGGGGAACACACTAAGTTTCAAAATATGTAGCTGGGACCATTTATTGTTAAAGAAAAACCCAGTCCTAGTTATTTTTGTCTCCAAACTCCGAAGGGAAAGCTAGATACTTTTCCAATAAATGGTCAAGCCCTCAAAAAGTACTTTTCGTAATCCACTTGTAAAAGGTTAGTTTGTAAATATCTAGTTTGTGGTGTGTTGTTTTTTCTTTCTCTTCTTTGAGTGAAATTTAATTTTTGATTTTCCTTTCTTTCTAATGTCTTGTTTTGATGTTCAAAACTGATCATCATGAAGGAATCTAGTTTTAAAATACTGCAATGTCTATTGACTTCCAAGCCACCAGTGAGATTTCAAATCTGGTATTGAAATAAGAAAATATACTTTAGTCTTGATGGTTAAGTTTTGAATTTGGTTGCCACCATTTTTATTTCCCTTTTCCTTGTAAAGGATTGTTTCAAAAAATTGTTCTAACCCTTGACAATCATGTAGATCTTAAGACTTCTTACACCATCCCTCGTTCTTAACGAAATTTATGGATCTTCTTCCCCATCTTTTAGATGATCTCTTAATGAGATATTATTTTCAAATACCATGATTGGATCACTTGTGTTTTCAAAGTAAAATTGTATAAGTTTCTAGCTGAGGGTTGGAAGGTATCATCATGAGTCGGTCCATTATAACCATGGATAATCCATGGAAGTGACATTACCATTTCTGGTTATCGAGACTGGGTAGTATTCTCCAGATTTCTAAACTAGAGGACAAGAGGTCTCATCATGACCCGACTTGCTCACTTTCTTGGACCTTTGTGGATGACACTGTTGTTAACTGGTCACCAAGCTAGAGTTGTTTCCTTCAACTAGTTCCTAAATTACCAAAAGAATCAAAATCAATAACTCAAGGATTGATCTACCATGTGTTCTTAACTATTAGATGGTATATAAGCATCTGTTTGGGTTAAAAGGAAACCTTGTCGAGGCTATGAACGTCTACTGACAGAAGTGGCCATGCCTGTGGTATTGAATTCCTACTCATAAACTCTCATGACTCATGGGGGAAACCATCTTTCATATCTCAATACTTAAAAGAATTGTTTTCCTCAATTTGTGAATTGTGGCTACACTAGTTTATCATACGCCACCAGGGCTAATATCATTGTTTTATAAACCAAATGAGAAACTCTCTGATGAAAATTGGATTTCTGACAAGTCAATGTTTTTAGTATTCATGATGTGATGTTTTCACCAGGAAAAAGATAAATGCTTCACCCAGTGAGTCCCCATTTGTTGGCTACCCAACTAGCACCTTGTTTTTCATTATCATTTGAAATACAAAATCACTTCTTATACTCACTACCTAGTATGTATATATGCGTCAGATTGATTGATTTTATTTTTGCAGAGGTGTGATTGTTTAGTGCCAGTCAGTCTTGTTTGGATTTTTATCATTTTTCGTGAGAATATGTTTGTGTCACTTATTGATCATTTTCCCTCTTTGATTTCATGACTGCAAAGCATGAATTTTAAGCTTCTTTTCATGCAAATCATTGATCAAACTCTTGTGATAGTATCCCTTTGCATAGATTAAAAATTATGGTTTATTTTCCTTAAATAATCCAAGGTCTGAGTAAAAGGTCCTTGAATTATGTTTTTAATGGAAAATATGTGAATTATGTTCAACGACCTAAGTATGATTCATTTCCTAAAAACTAAACTCGATTTGATATGTGTAATTTTGATTTTAATAAATTTTAAGCTAAGTTGGAGGGTCGATCCTAAATTACAACCTTGTTTAAAACTATTAATTAATTGATGAAACATGGTGCTATCAAACCCTCCCATATCCAAGTGGTCTAAACATAACCTTCAACACCTACCATTGTCATATCACGACTTAATGTTCAATTATGATTACATATTTTGGCCCGACCTTTCAGATATCAAATGAATCATTACTTTGAGTTGTGTTAAATTCCTCGAAATCAGGTCAGTAGTTCGTGGTAGGCTGCGAGGGTTTCATGGGTTTGTTAGCTTCGAACCTTTCTGTCCTCTGGTATATTGGAGGTAATCAAAAATTGGAGTGGGAGATAATGGTATAGCATCCTCGAATCCTCAAGTGTTTTTTTATCATCAGGCATGTTCATTCGGCCTCCTTCGTTGTTTATGGGTTTGGTTTGTTGTGGTTACATATTTTTCCCCTTAATGAAAAGTATTTTTGTGTATTTTGGTTTACCTCTTTTGAGTTTATGGCTCCCGTAGTTACGATAGAGAAGAATGTCCTGCAAACCTTGTCATCCCATGAATATGCAACGGGTAGGCTTGCTTAGGTCAGTTGGTTAGAGTTTATCCATTCATTTAATGGTTTTAATTTAAAAGTGGCCAGGGCATTTTCCATTTTTTATGGCACCATATTAAAAATTGGGGATGTCCAGATACAAGTCACGGAGGAATTCATTGCTAAGGAAACGAGTCTTCCTTAGAAAGGTGACAGGTGGTTTAAAAACATGAGGGTAACCAACATTCCATGGTGGTGTTTGTTGGCATCCAGGAAGTCACAATACCATATAAAGGGTATGCCTTTAGATATTTTTAACACCAGTTGGCACAGGATATTGTTGATAATCAAGTAATTCATTGCCTCTGAAGGTTGCTAAACCTAATTTTCTATTTTTACATACGGTTCCTTATGGTGTTCGAGGAGTTTAGATTAAATTTTCCCTTATACTTACTTAGAAGGCTGCAAAACATGTATAAATTTTATTAATGACCAAGTCCTAATCTTGAGACCATCTTGTTTCACCATGGCCTAATTCGCATCTTGGTCGAATTTCATTTGGTGAGCACAAGGGACACTTGGAAAGGTTTTCTTGTAATAAATGAATTCCTACCCACGTAAATTCACCCCACCATTGATTTAACGTAGGGTGATAAAGACCTTTCTTTCCCAAGGATTCACCTAATTCACCTCATGATTTTTGAATTGAGATTCATCTACAAAATGATCCCATCATTTCAACCAATGCCCAAAGAGGTGTTTTTCCTAGGGAGAGATCGGTGCCCAAAAGACATGGGTTTGTGCCTAAGAAACCTTTAGAAGTTGTCCTCAGTAATTTGAGAAATCAATCGTTAAATTTTTATGATCAGTCACAATCTGTGAGACCAGTAGTTAGGGAGAAACATAAAGAATGGGGTAAACAATATGGGTATTTACAGGAGGTCTGTGAGGTTGATTTAAAAAAAAAAGGAATGGCCGCATCCTGTCTAGAATGATAAGTAATAGGCATAAACGAAGGAATGATCCCATTCAAACGATTATGATAGATGATAAAAACTCGGTTTAAGGTACAAGTTCAGACTCTGCTAAGAATAACCGTCCCTCGTTTCTCCAAGAATGTGAGGGGTTCTCAGGAATCCGAGTTGATCTAAAGGATATTTTGGTACAAGAAAATTCCTCAGACTCATACCACCAACAACTGCTCCTGAATTTGGAACCTGTATGTTGTGAAGAATTCTTAGCATGGGTCCAGAGGTATTACACAAACATCCCATACCTATGAATCACCTTAACCAAGATATGATGTAGAACATGGATCTTGAAAGAGAAAATTGGGAGTTGAGGTTTGAAAAACAATAAAGTGTTCCTCGTGCAAACAATAAATCCAAAAAATATGGAGATATTATTATTAAGAATTCAACCAATGTCAATGCTATTATGAGATTAGAGATGCACGAATCCTCATTTTCCAATGTTTAATTTGGGTAAATAAATCTATGTTTTTATTTCTATTTGATTTGTTTGTTAAGCATTAGTTGTTGCATTGTTTTTAGACTAGCTACAAAATCAAAGATTGTGTAGCTTTTCTTAATTTAATGTGATTTTTAATTGGAATTTAATTTTATTTTCATGTCTCAAAAAGAAACGAGAAGATGTCTTTTGTGTTTTTTGGTTAAGGAAGACCATGAAGTACTTATGTTTTAAAAGTAGGATCTGTTTCAATTTAGAATATTTTTGAATGATTGTTATAACAACTTTCATAAGTTGTTGTAAACATTATCATTATAAGCTCATATTAGTACGTAGTTTTAAAATCACTCTATTTTTTAAGATTTACATCTAACCTATGGATATGAGAAGTAGATCATTGTGGTTTTTAAATACTCTGTTAGCTTTGATAGATATAGGGTGAAACTTTTGGGGAGATCGACTCATGAATATTTTATTGAAGGATATAAAATCGTGCTTTAACGAAGGGTTTTGTCCGACAAGTTAAAGAGTTATGTTCATATTATAATATCTTGGTGTTATGATTTATATTCTTCAAAGTAATTGATTATGAATTGATTAAAATTAGCTTTAGATTCTTTGATCAATACATGGTTCATTATTATCATCTATACGTTAATTATTTCAATCTTTTTAAACTATCCTGCAGCTGACTAAAAAGATTTTGTTGTTTTTAAAGCAGTAAAACACTTTAGACCTTATATTTTGAAATCTAGAGCTAAAGTCATTGTCTCGTACCCTGCAGTAATAAATTTATTAGTTAAAAATGCACCTGGGATAAGAGGGATGAATGGATGACCTCTATTAAAGAATATGATCTCAAGATTAAACCAACCCAAATTTTTAGAGGTCAAGGTCTTTGTAAATTAGCTGTGGTTGATTCAGTTAATCCACCTAATAATGAACTTGTCTTATAGAATGAGACATTATCTGATGAAACACAAATCTTTTATACACAAACTATGCCAAATTCCTGGTGTAATGATATTAAGTTTTACTTGATACATGGAACTATGCCACAACATATTGAACCCAAAAGGAGAAAAGCACTAAGGCTCAAATCTGCACCTTTTCAGTTAATTAATGATGTGCTTTTTAGAAAAAATATTGATAGTGTATTGTTACACTGCTTGGAATAGGAAGAATCTAAAAATGTATTGGTTGAATTGAATTGTGGTATTGTAGGAGGTCACTTTGGCATTGAATCAACCATTCAAAAATTCCTTAGAGATGGGTACTATTGGCCCATGCTATTTCAATATTCCCATTCCATAGCCCACAAATGCACAATATGTCAAAAGGCTGCAGGATGAGTGAAGAAAGTCATTTTCCCTTTGGAGTCTGTTACAATCGATGCATCATTCCAACAATGGGGCCTGGATATCATAGGGCCGATCAACCCAACCTCTTCGCATCAACATAAGTACATTCTTACGACAACATACTAATTTATCAGGTGGTCTAAATCCATGCCTCTAAGAGTGTTCAACACTAATCAAGTTATTTTGTTCCTATAAACTCATATCATTACGCATTTTGGGATACCAGAATGTCTGGTTTTCGACAATGCTTCTTATTTTTCCTCATTGGAAATGAATGTTTATTCTTTAGAAAAATGAATCAAGCTAAAATATTCTACCAGCTATTACCCCCAAGGCAATGGTTTGGTTGAATCAACAACTAAAAATTTAATCAAAATCTTAAAAAGAAAAGTGTCGAACAATCATAAAAATTGGCACACGACCTTGTTTAATGCACTATGGGATAACAAGGTCACCCCTAAAGCAACCATCGATAACTCCCCTTTCTTCCTTGTGTATGGAAGAGAATCTATCCTTCCCCCCACAGTCCGGTTACCATCACTTAATTTATCCAAAACGTTTTAGGAGGAGGAATGCCCCTCCCTAGAAAGTTGAATTAACGCTTTACTTAAACTGGAAGAGACCAGAACATAGGCTAAACATAAATTATATCAACATCAACAAATTTTCAAACATTGGTTTGATGAGAATTCATCCTCCGATAGAAACTTCAATGTAGGATACCTAGTTATTAGGTGGGATAAGGCACATGAAGATAAAGGGGAACACACTAAGTTTCAAAATATGTAGCTGGGACCGTTTATTGTTAAAGAAAAACCCAGTCCTAGTTATTTTCTTCTCCAAACTCCGAAGGGAAAGCTATATACTTTTCCAATAAATGGTCAGGCCCTCAAAAAGTACTTTTCGTAATCCACTTGTAAAAGGTTAGTTTGTAAATATCTAGTTTGTGGTGTGTTGTTTTTTATTTCTCTTCTTTGAGTGAAATTTAACGTAGGGTGATAAAGATCCTTTCTCTCCCAAGGCTTCACCTAATTCACCTCAATATTTTTGAATTGAGATTCAGATACAAAATGATCCCATCATTTCAACAGATGCCCAAAGAGGTGTTTTTCCTAGGGAGAGATCGACACCCAAAAGACATGGGTTTGTGCATAAGAAACCTTTAGAAGTTTTCCTTACTAATTTGAGAAATCAATCGTTAAATTTTTATGATCATTCACAATCTGTGAGACCAGTAGTTAGGGAGAAACATAAAGAATGGGGTAAACAATATGGGCATTTACAGGAGGTCTGTGAGGTCGATTTTAAAAACAAAAGGAATGGCCATATCTTGTCTAGAATGATAAGTGATAGGGATAAACGAAGGAACGATCCCATTCAAACGATTATGATAGATGATAAAAACTTGGTTGAAGGTACAAGTTGAGACTCTGCTAAGAATAATCGTCCCTCGTTTCTCCAAGAATGTGAGGGTTTCTCAGGAATCTGAGCTAATCTAAAGGATAATTTGGTACAAGAAAATTCCTCAGACTCATACCACCAACAATCTCTCTTGAATTTGGAACCTGTATGTTGTGAATAATTCTTAGCGTGGGTCTAGAGGTATTACACATACATCCCATACCTGGGAATGCGCCTTAATCAAGATATGATGCAGAACATGGATCTTGAAAGAGAAAATTGGGAGTTGAGGTTTGAAATACAACAAAGTGTTCCTCACGCAAACAATAAATCCAGAAAGTATGGAGATATTATTATTAAGAATTCAACCATTGTCAATGCTATTATGAGATCAGAGATGCACGAATCCTCATTTTCCAATGTTTAATTTGGGTAAATAAATATATGCTTATATTTCTATTTGATTTGTTTGTTAAGCATTGGTTGTTGCATTGTTTTTAGACTAGCTACATAATCAAAGATTGTGTAGCTTGTCTTAATTTAATGTGATTTTTAATTGGATTTTAATTTTATTTTCATGTCTCAAAAAGGAATGAGAAGATGTCATGTGCATTTTTTGGTTAAGGAAGACTATGAAGTACTTATGTTTTAAAAGTAGGATCTTTTTCAATTTAGAATATTTTTGAATGATTGTTATAACAACTTTCATAAGTTGTTGTAAACATTATCATTATAAGCTCATATTAGTACGTAGTTTTAAAATCACTCTATTTTTTAAGATTTACCTCTAACCTATGGATATGAGAAGTAGATCATTGTGGTTTTTAAATACTCTATTAGCTTTGATAGATATAGGGTGAAACTTTTGGGGAGTTCGACTCATGAATATTTTATTGAAGGATATAAAATCGTGCTTTAACCAAGGCTTTTGTCCGACACGTTAAAGAGTTATGTTCATATTATAATATCTTGGTGTTATGATTTATATTGTTCAAAGTAATTGATTATGAATTGATTAAAATTAGCTTTAGACTGTTTGATCAATACATGGTTCATTATTATCATCTATACGTTAATTCTTTCAATCTTTTTAAAGTCCATGATTCCAAATTGTATAGTTTCATGTGACTGTATTATCTTGGTGCAAATCTTGAACTGTATTGAATTTGTTCATATATTTTGAGTTTGCATAGCTATATTTATTCAATGGAAATTTATTTATTAATGTAAATGGTCATTTATATCCTCACCTGAGATTAACAATACAAATGTTTTCCTTTCAATAATATGAATGAGATCTGAATTGTCAAAGTGAAGTGACTTTCTCTTGACATTTTAACAATCTTAGAATTATACAACTATCTGCTATAGATTTATCTAAACAGACAGATTGCAGGAGCAATTTGGTATGGGAAGACACAACCACAATTTCTCTTTTAACACTGGGCAGTTCTAGGTTAGTAATTTTTCTTCTTTTTGTTATTTGATTTGTGAAGGTAGATTCACCTTTAAACTTAAATACTTTTCTTATCTAATTCAGAACATTATCATCTACATTCACTCTTTTCTTTTCCTTTCTTTTCAAAGGTAAAATCATATTAGTAATTAGTCTTAGATCTCTTTACATTTTTTCCTAAGATTTGGTTCTCTTTTATAAACTTAGTTTCCAAGTTTTTTTCGCAAATCTTGCAATCTGTATATTTGTACACTTTGTATATATAGAACATAAATGTACATAGTAGATAATTATGTTAGTTATTTTATTTTACAGTTACATTATATCCCTTTACTGGC
Source organism: Picea engelmannii (assembly GCA_009831015.1). NCBI lineage: Eukaryota > Viridiplantae > Streptophyta > Pinopsida > Pinales > Pinaceae > Picea > Picea engelmannii. The sequence continues at coordinate 15,489 of WSFP011467754.1, forward strand.
CAATGGATCCGTAAAACCCGTCAGGGTGAGTTATTCCAAACGACTTAGGTTACTTAGGCAACCTCGGATTGGTATTTCCCTCACAGTTGTCGGTGTGTTCACTTATGCTACTCAATAGGTAGGTATCCCTTTATGCATGTGAAGTATTTAAATGTAGAATTTTCCCTTCTCGATGTAATTAGTAATTAAATTTGTGAATTAGTGACACATAAACGATCCCAACTTTCCCAAAAGGCCACTTGGTGCATTCAACTATCAACCTAATCCCATGTATTTTACCCAAACCCAATGAAATCCATTCCCTTTACTTGACTGGGTTGATGTCACCAATCATTAACACTTCCTAGAACTTCAAAATCCAACACTAGTGAGTGTAAATGTAGTAAAATTTGAATCAATTGGAAGAAAAACATATTCAAAAATTGGATTGATGTAGTTGGATACAAATGCCTATTTTTGGACCACAAAGGTGTCCTAGACTAAAAAACTGGAATAAATCTTCCTATACCACAAATGTGTGATCATGACTTGAAAAAATTGGAATAGGGAGTAAAATGTGGGTAAACCTTGACTCAAGACAAGAATGACTCTACATAAAATGAACAAAACTACAAAACAATACTTAAACTAAAAGGAACAAAACTAAAAATGACCAAAAGCTAACCTAAATGGATTCCTTTGAGTAGGAGTGGCACATGAATATTAAATTAGGGGGTTGAGGTATAGGGATTCAAGAAAGCATCATTGAACTTATGAGATAAACCCATTGCATTATGACGCAACCTGCCCTCGGCAGCAAGCCGCTCTCACCAGGACCTTCTCTACCTTGGCCCAAAGAGTTGAAATACTCTTCAATTCCCGTATCGGGACTTTTTCTCACCCACAGGACACTCCTTTGATCTCCCGGCAATCACTTCAGGAAATCGGGCTTCGCGATCTCGCGAACCCTGTATGCACGTCCTCTAGCAATTCAAAACCCCGAACCCCGATGGGTCAACGGTCAACACTTTCGCACGTTGGGGATTTCTCTATCGGGAAATCGGCGATTGTGGTGTCGCGGTTCTCTCGCCCTCCAAATCTCCGAACCCCGAACTTCGATGACACCTGTCAACACCCCACACTATCACCGTGGGACCCGTCGCACTTCGGGATTTCACTAATTCTCCGTGGTCCTTTCGACTTTGAAAACGCCAAAGTGCCAAATCCCGACTCCCCAGGATCTCGTGCCACCTGTCCTTGTCACAATCGACGGCCCCGATTAATTCGAGAAATCGCTACTCGCGATTTCAACGTGCATGCAACTCTTGTCTCGCCAAACGCCGAACACCGAAGCCCGATGGATTTGACCCTTCCTGTGCCTACGGGTTAGCTCCCGCGCAGCTCCTCCATGATCAGATGATCGACGGGGTTTCGCGATCCTCCTCCGCGAACCTTGTCTGTCGGCGCTCCTCTTTGGAGATTTCTTCCACTTCAAAGCTTCTCCCGGTTCGAATCCCACCTGGGTCTGCTCTCACCGTGTTCACGAAGGAACTATTCCTTCTGAGCTTAAGCCCTCTGACATCTTCAACTGAAGGTTGGTGCACTCCTTGCGCTCGGCATCCAATCACTCTCGAGGTGTTGGTTTTCCCAGACTCTGTGCACCTCTGCAACAAAAGTCCCACAACTTCCTTTTCTCAGACTAACTGCTGAGATTTCAACCTCGGCCTGCACTTCTCCTGCATGACACGAGTAACCTAATTTGAATTCTGGGTAGACGAGAATGAGAGTTTAGCTGCTGAGCCCCCTCAACGCACTCTATGCGGAGGAATTCAACTGCACTCTATGCAGGAATCTCTTGGCTCAAACAGAGAAACAATTGAAACTCATTCTCTCCTCTTTCAGACTTCAAATCAACTATGAAACCACATACACAATATATTCACAACAAATGCATACAAAGGAAACAGAACATTCAGGAACACATAAGAAACATCATACAGAGAAATAACACAAACCATGAAGCTGAATCATAGACTCTTTTCTATTAATTCAATCTGTACATGGGTGTTCTGCATAAGTTCTCTGCTTGCTCTTCTTGCTCCTGTTCTTAATAGTTCTGAATGAATTACAATGTACAAAGGAGGGTGCCTATATTCTATTTGCCCTCTCGAATTTTACAACTATCAAATCTATAATAAATTCCTATCTATCAGCATTAACTCTAATAAATGCCTTCCTATCTATTATACAATACAAGTGCGCTTCATTAACTCCTCACATTAATATTTGGCGCAACCATATCAAGGTGTTTCAAAATTTGGTGTTGGCGCTATCCAGTTGTCTTTCCCTGCTCCATGCGCTGGCTCGCTTGATGAGTGAGCGATGCTCCTGCATCATACTCCTCGGCTCAAAAGATTTCATGGGCTCCTGTCCATGATCTCCTGCACGGTGTGCCCATCCTTGTGTATTACTGCCTCTGTTTCCCAGCTGGCATCCTCCACTGGGTGATCCTTCCACTTCACCAGGTATTCAAAATACTCCTTCCGCTTGGTCTTCCTGCCCACTCTTTTATCCAGTATGCACTCCATCTGCGGCTTCTGTGCAACTGGTAACTGCTTCTTCCACTGGACCACTGGTTCCTCAGTTCCAGCCTCTGCTTCATTTGCCCTGTATGGGTATAAATC
>ML876799.1:7739-18150 GCA_009831015.1 Picea engelmannii
CAATTTTAAGTCTATTAAAACATTTTAATCTTTCTTCAAGTGATCATATACAATATACAACATATGGACAATAAAATCAAAGAGCATCAGTCACACATAAAGTATACACAGAGACAGATTTTCACGAGGAAACCCATAAAGGGAGAAAACCTCTTCTTCTTCGAAATGATAGGCAGTCTTCTAAGTTCTGTACATCATCATTAATTGAGCACCAACTCAATGTGAGGCTACTACCTCTATTTTACAAGATACAACTTGTTTGAGAGCACCAACTCTCTGGTTTTTCTAGCACCCACTATAAGGAAGCACCAACTCCCTATATGTTCCATCACCAATTGGATGGAAGCACCAACTTCCAATTACACAGGCTCCAATCTGCATAGCAGAGAACACTTGTTCTCCCTTGCACCACCCTGCCACCCTGGTTTCTCTGGCTACAACCAGATGGAAGCTACAACTTCCTCTGTTCAAGCTCCCACTTCAACCTCTAAGGACAACAGTCCTCCCGAGCACCTCCCAACCTCCCTAGAATATGAATGACTAAATAAACAGTCAACTTTATAGATAAATCAGTTCTTACCTATCTTTCTTTGTTCTGTAAATCTGGTCTTCTACACATTGTTCTACTGCTCTTCTCTTCCTCTGTCTGTTCAATAGGTATGCTTTGCATCAATTTGTTCTCTCATTCTACTCTACTTTTACTCTTTCTGTCATTCTTCTATGCTTCATCTCTTTATGTCCTTCTGTTATTCTTTTACTCTTTCATTGCACATATGCTCAATCTCCTCCTACGCATCCTCTCCTTTTCTTTTCTTACAGTTTCATTATTTTTCACATACCGAATGACCAACCCTTCACAGTCTATTTTCATCTTCTTTTATACACACGAACATGATGGTTCAACTTCCTAACTCCTTAGGCAAAAAGATGACAACTGTCTAAGCAACTGAAACGCCAACTGAAACGCTAACTGATTTTCAATTATGAGTCTGTTTTGCTAAAAGATTCCAAACTCAGGAGTTAATCTGTGAGAAAGAAAAGTAACCCTCCGATCACATTCAGGTTTTATCCGCACCATTAGATGACCTTTATTATTCTTGCCTTTTAAATCGGGTTTCGACATTTTGTCATTCCTGTGCCCAAGTGTCTCGACACTTCATGTCGTGATCTCCGAAACTCCGAAATGGAGCATATCTGGACTGACTCCTTCTCTTCCCATGACCAAAGGCTATGACCACAGCCTTATGCATAAGGCGCTTTCGTGATTTCTCATATCGCAAATTCGTAATTCAAGTTGCTTTGTTTCTTTTGTCTCTCCAGATTGCGATACGCGAAACTCTGACACGGGGTTGAACTAACGGTCTAGATATGAACTTGTTTCAATGGCTACAATTGGATCACGGTATCGCATATCACAAAATCGGGATTCTTGTTGCATTTGTTTCTTTTCCTCTTGATATCACGATTCGCGAAACTCCGACACGAGCTATAATAAATGGTCTAGATTCATTCTCGATTCAATGGCTGCGATTGAATCGCGATATCGCATATCGCAATTTCGACACTCTTGGCATTGTGTTCTTTGCCTCTCTATGTCGCGATTCGTGAAACTCTGATATGGAGTTTGATCAACAGTTCAGGTCTGATCTAGACTTGACGGCTGCGATTGAATCGCGATTTCGCATTTATTGTTGCATTGTTTTCTTTTCCTCTTGATGTCGCGATCCCCGAAACTACGATATGGAGTTACATCTACGGTCCATATCCAAGCTTGTTTTAATGGCTGTGATTGAATCACCATATCACATATCGCGATTTTTCATATTGCGATTACGCCCTCTTCTCCTTGCACTTTAAATATCGTGCAGGTTCTCCTCGATCCAACGGTGGTCGAACCCTGCGCTCAGATCTGACGGCTGAGATCTTTCTCCCTCTTCAACGATCAAAGATTCTTCTTCTCAAGAGATTCTTCTCAAACTTTCGCTCATTCGCTGCCTTCGATCATTCGCATTATTCTCAAAATTTATCTCATTCGCTGCCTTCGATCATTCGTTGCCTTCAATCATTCATTGCTTTTGATCATTCACCTCTCTGAACTTATCTTATGTCTGCCTGTCGATTACAAATTTGTTGTTCTCATGTCATCTTCACTGTTGCCATCAATGACAAGCATTCGTTGTTTGTTAACTGTTTCGCTCATTCGCTGCCTTCGATCATTCACATTCTTCTCAAACTTTCTCTCATTCGCTACCTTTGATCATTCGCTACCTTCGATCATTCACTGCTTTTGATCATTCACCTCTCTGAACTTATCTTATGTTTGCCTGTCGATTACAAACTTGTTGTTCTCATGTCATCTTCACTGTTGCCATTAATGAAAAGCATTTGTTGTCTGTTAACTGTCTGTTAAATATTTTCCAACACCTGGGCTCACTCATTTCGTACAGTGGTGAAGATTTGTAATGTATTTCAGCCATCAGATGCTCTTATGACCTCACACATTAGGGGGAATCTGTTATAACCCTAAATTGCACCTGGCATCATGCCATATAAGTTTCTATATTTACCAAACCATTATTGAAAAACTCTTCTAAAAACCATCATTTTGAAGGTGTACGCGCCCTGCACCATTACTGCCTGGGTACACATTCTTGCTAAGACACTACAACCTACATACACTCACAAAATATTGCAAAATGTGGAAAATTGAATTGGATACTGGTTTTCGGGCTGTTACCTAACTGTTTGACTGCCCATAGCTAGTCACCCCAACTGTTACTATCCCTTTTGGCCTATAAAAGAAGGGGTTGGGGTCCCATTACAAGGGGAAGCACGAGAGAAAAGAAACACTACCCATTTTATCAATCCCCCTTTTCCCCAATTGCAAATCCCTTACCATTTCCCTAAGAGAGAACTGAAGAGGAGAAGAAGATGTGGAAGAAGTTGGTGCATGGTGAAGAGGAGCCCAGGACCAAGTTCAAGGAGAAGTGTTGGTCTCATGTTGTAAGTGAATTTTGTGAGATTAATATAAAGAAGTAATTTTTCCATCCCGCCAAATGATGTCTTGAACTTATATGATTTTTTTACATTATCAAGTCAGAAGAGGAAACTTAAGCACAATCTTAAGTATTTGAAGTTGGAGGAAGGTGAATCAGTGGCATCTTTCTGTTCCAGGATAGCCCAGATCAGAGATCATCTTTTGGTCATAGGGGTGATAGTGGACGATGATGATTTAGTGTAGGCCATTTTTTATGGTCTTCCTTCTTCATGGGAGACGTTCTTATCCAGTGTAAGTGGGAGAGAGATTCAACCCACGTTTGAGAGGTTATGGCATGATTTCCTCCAAGAGGAGAGTCACACAACTACCAGGGGCGAACTAATGAAAGAAGAGCACTCAGATTTAGCATCAAGATTCAAGGGAAAGAAGAAAGGCACTTTTCATAAAGGCTCTCAGAGGAAGCCAAACATCAAAGCTACATTCAAAGGAAAGAATATGGATACATCTAAGATTAAATGCTTTAGTTGTAATAAGTTGGGTCATTTTTCTAAAGATTGTTGGTTTAGAAAGAAATATCCAATGAAAGGGAAACATCATTCCTCAACTGCTAAGGATGATGAATCCAAAATAAATCAACAAACTCCTTCTAATGAGAAAGAAAATAGAAAAGAATATTACTTGTTTCTGCCTTATCCATTTCAAATTTCATCGGGCTGAAAAATTGGTTAGTAGACAATGGTGCATCAAATCACATGATAGGGTTCAAGGAGATCCTCTCAGATTTCGAGAGAAAATATTTTGCAGAGCATGTTGAGCTTGGGGATAACAAATGTTACAAGATAGAGGGAGTAGGCTCTATCTCCTTCAGATTGGAATCTGGGGCTAGACTTCGTGTTAATGAAGTATTATATGTTCCAGGGCTCAAGAATCTACTATCATTTACAAACCTTGAGGACAAGGGATATTGGGTGATATTCAAGGAAAGGAAGGCACCACTATGGGCTAAAGGTAGACACTTAAGTACAACAGAACCCATTGGAACTCACAGTGGAGGCTGTACATCGTGTCAGGACAGTCAGTTTAGGCATTGGCTCATGAAGCAAATAGCTCCAGCGAGTTGTGGCACGAAAGACTTGGAAATCTTCATTACAAAGCTCTTCCATATCTACAGAACATGTTATGTAGCATGCCCTCTATTTCTCTTAGTAAAAATGAAATTTGTAAGGGATGCATGCTAGGTAAAAATATAAAGAAAGCATTTCCTAGTAGTGACAACAAAGCTCAGGGTATCTTAGATCTAGTTCATTTTGATGTATGTGGTCCCATGTCATCTCCCTCACTCAGTGGTTGTTTGTATTATGTCATTTTTATTGATTAATCAAGAAAATTTTGGATATATTTTCTTAAATCTAAAAGTGACACATTTTATAAATTCAAAGAGTATAAAGCCTTTATTGAAAAGCAGACAGGGAAACACATCAGAATCCTTAGAACGGACAATGGAGGAGAGTTTGAATCTCTTTAGTTTGAGGATTTCTGCAATTCAACAGGAATCAAGAGACATTTGATCGTGCCATATAACCCTCAACAAAATGGAGTTGTTGAGAGGAAAAACATGACAATTTGTGAGGCAGTGAAAGCAATGATGTTTGACCATGATCTGCCAAATTCTTTATGGGCAGAAGCTACCTCCACTGTTTTGTGTATTCAGAACAGGTGTCCACATGCTACCTTGAAGGAAAAGACTCCTGAAGAGGTATTCTCAGGGATCAAACCTGAAGTAGGGCATTTGAGGATATTTGGGTGTCCTGTGTATATTCATGTCCTTAAGTAAAAGAGGACAAAGATGGAACCCTCAGGAAAGAAAGGGGTTTTTGTGGGGTACAATGAGAAATCCAAGTCTTACGAGACTTATGTACCAGGCCAGAGGAAAATAGAGGTAAGAAGAGATGTGACTTTCCATGAGGAAGCCTCATTTAAGAAATCCATAGAGCTTCAGCAGGAACCAGAAGCAGTTTAGCCAGCTTCACCTTCTTATGAAAATGAAGAGTCAGATGATCAGAGGGAGGAACCTCATGAAGGGCCAAGTAATGAGCCCCTAGAACCCGTTGAAGTGTTAGAAAGAACTCTTGAAGAACCTCCATCCAAAAGGAATATAGGGTGGCTTAAAGAAATAGTGCAGGAAGTAGAAAGGATAGTTTCTCCCAAAGGAAATTTCAGGGAAATGAAGAGGCCTCATAGGTTTGGAGGTTATGTTGCACCGATGAGCAACATTAGTGATGCCGAACTTTCTTCATTTGAAGAAGCAGATAAATTAAAATTATGGAAGGATTCCATGCTTGAGGAATACAGGTCTATTATAAAGAACAATGTTTGGGACATTGTGTCGAGGCCAAACATCAAATCAATGGTTTCTTCCAAATGGATCTATAAGATCAAACATCCAGCTGATGGAAGTGTGGAAAAGTTAAAAGCAAGATTTGTAGCCAGAGGATTCACTTAGAAAGAAGGAATCGACTACGAAGAGACTTTTTCCCTTGTTGCTAGGTATACCTCCATTCGAACTATTATTGCTTTAGCTTCCGTTCTTGGTTTGAAGCTACATCAGATGAGTGTAAAAACAACATTCGTGAATGGAAAGATTGAACAGGAGGTATTTGTCGAACAACCAAATGGTTTTGTACTGCATAACAAAGGAACTCATGTATTCAAGCTAAGGAAGGTTTTGCATGGTCTTAAGCAGGCTCTCAGAGTTTGGTATGATAGGATTGATGGCTTTCTTAAAAGCCTGGGATTTTAGAGAAGTGATGTTGATGAAAATTTGTACTTCAAAGTAAGAGGTAACCAAACTGTTATACTAATATTGTATGTTGATGATCTCTTTCTAACAGGAGATGAAGGGCTAATATCCTGGGTTAAGAGGGAGCTAACCTTAGAATTAGAGATGAAAGACTTAGGTGTGATGCATTACTTCCTAGGATTGGAAGTATGGAAAAGATAGGGAGAGATATTTATGGCACAAGGAAAATACACAGTGGATGTACTAAACAAGTTTGGTATGATGGATTTCAAATCCATGTCTACTCCGATGGTTACCAACCCGAGGAAGCTACATGATTCTGATACAGGTTCAAATTTGGTGGATCCCACCATGTATAGGCAACTGATTGGATCATTGATGTACATGATCCACACTAGGCCAGATATATGCTATGCAGTGATTGCAATGAGTCAGTTCATGACTGAACCAAGACAGAGAAATTGGGTGGCATCAAAGAACATCTTGAGATATCTTAGAGGGACCATTGCTTATGGTATGATATATACATCCAATGGTGGTTTATTTATGCATGGGTATGCAGATGTTGACTGGGCAGGAAGCCCAGTGGATCGGAAGAGTACTTATGGATATTTCTTCAGTTTAGGATCCTCTATGATCTCTTAGTCAAGACATAAGTAGGGATCCATTGCACAGAGTACAACAAAGGTTGAGTACATTCCAGCAAGTGATGCTAGCAAGGAAGCAGTATGGCTCAGAAAATTGGTTTCTGGGTTGTTTGGTGACAAACTCGAGACGATGGTGGTTCATTGTGATAATCAAAGTTGCATAAAATTGACAAAGAACTCGATATTTCATGACAGGTCAAAACATATTGACATGAGGAATCACTACATCCAATACTTGGTCCAGAGCGAGAAAGTAGTTGATATCCTGACCAAGCCTCTGACCACGAGATAGTTTGTGCAGTTGAAAGGCAAGCTTGGTGTGGCTGAGAATGACTCCCTCGTTGAGAGGGAGTGTTAAATTTGGTAGAATGAACAGTGATTCTCCAATGAGAGGCCATATGGGCCACCCTGAGGCTAGCCAAGGAGATTTGGAGAATCAACCAGTCTTTTGAGGTATTGACAAAAGATAGTGGGAACGTACAACCTCTGTGAGTCAAACCAAAAGTCAGGATGAACGAGATTCTATGTGAGTCTAATGAAAAATTCAGGGGGAACATACAACCTTTGTGAACATAGACAGTATAGTGCAAAAGTCAGGGGGAACGTACAACCCTTTGTGAACATAGACAGACTAGTGCAAACGTTAGGGGGAATGTACAACCTCTGTGACCCTAGTCAAGCCTTATGAGCCATGAGAAAAAGTCAAGGCATCTATCAAAAGTTAGGTCGAATATAAAATTCCTATGAGCTAGAAACAAATGATATTCCTAATATTGAAAATGATATAAATGTATTGATCTAGTGCGTTGGCACGTGTAACATTATCCACCATGAAGAAATTTTTGAATTGCCTTGTAAAAAGTCAAGTTGTAACTGAAGTCTCAATTCTAGTTCTATTTTAGAACTAAAGTGTAATGTTGAGTTGTAATTGAAGTCTTAAGTCTAGTTCTATTTTAGAACTAAAGTGTAATGTTGAGTTGTAATTGAAGTCTTAAGTCTAGTTCTATTTTAGAACTAAAGTGTAATGTTGAGTTGTAACTGAAGTCTTAAGTCTAGTTCTATTTTCGAACTAAAGTATACCAGTCTCAAAGTCTAGGTCTAAGTTCAAACTAAAGTATGAATTTGAGTTATGATTGAATCATGCAAACAAGTTACTATTTTGAGTCTCTCCTCTTCTTCTCTCAGCCTATATAAGCAGAGGTCGACCTGTATCTTCAATACAGTTTTGATATGCAGGTTAAGGGAGAAGCAATAGAGGAGCATATCAGTGATAAAGCGACAACATACCAAAGCAACATATCAGTGTTGTATATCAGCAATGGAGGTTGCATATCATAGGCATACATCAATAGCATATCAATGTTGTATATCAACAACAGAGGCAACATATCATAGGTGCATTTTAGCAAGGTCTCTTAGGTATTTGTCAGGTCAGAGTAATCTTGGAAATCTCTTCAAAAGTAGAACATTCATGGTGGATATTTGTACGCAATATTACATTATTAATGCAATAAAGGAATATCGTATGTTGGGTTTTTTCTCCCTGTACAGGGTTTCCCCAGGGTATATGTGTTGTTGATGTGCATTATTACTTATCTACATAGTTATGGCTATTCGGTTATGATTTGGTATTGTTGAAGTGTATTAAGGTGGAATCAAAGTGTTGAACAAAATAAAAGAATTAATCTGCATAAAAAATCAAGCTCATAATTTAACAGTAAATGTGTTGAACCTTCAAAGAATAGATCTATCTAAACAATAATACACACATTTGCAAAGAGAATTTGAGAAAGGAGAGAAAGAATGAAAGAATTATCATTAACCGTTATGAATAATGAATAATTTACACATGATATACTATGTATAACTCAATGAGTGTGCACTGGAGGAGAACCAATGCGCCATAGTGGTGGTCTAGAGTGATCTGGACACACACCAGCAGTTACGGGAGTGAACTTCCACCTAGTCTAGTCTCTCAGGAAGTTACGGGAATGAACTAGTCAACTAGTCTTCAATTAATTGACTAAACAAAGAGTAGTGAGGAGTTAACTCAGGGAATCAAGGGTAATGCGCTAGTCTGGTGATGATACCAAGGAAAGGTTTAATTATCATGGTGATGATCCCAATGTTTCATGGTGACAAAACCAATGCAACATCTAAACTCAACTCAACTAATCAAACTGAAGTGTCAACTGAAAGAGAATATTCTCCAGGTGGAATATTCCCCCCTAAAATATAGGAGACTGGATAATGACTAATTATGACTAATAAACAAGGAAAAAGAAATCCTAAGTGTGTGTGAAGTAAATCCAACAGGTAATACATTTGAAATCACATGCTTTCAACTCAAGTCTGAGAAATCACTAATTTATACCTTGAAATAGTTCTTTGTAGGAGAAATTTATAACAATATACCAATATGACAAGTTCAATAATGTATGGAGCAAGAAAAATCAAAAGCCTCAAAATATTCCAATGACAATTACATGAACTAAAATAAACCACATCTACTTTTTAGAAGTAAATATTTCACTCCATTGGACCTGAAATGTTACAAGATAATTAAATATTTCTAGAGAAAGAACTGCTCAGATCCAAATATTCTTGTATTCCATACATTCATGGAAGTCTTTATGGAAAGAAACAGAAAATAAGATGTAGAGAGACAAGTTTTAGCAGGTCAGTCCACCGAATCTTGGAAAGATAGATATTTTATTCTTCCAGACTCTTCACCACTGCAGAAACATCTGACTTCCAACCCCCTGATGGTGTCTTTTCTTTCCCTTTTAAAATCTATTTTCAATGTTCTTGAAGTAGTTAGGGTTTTATTTTCTAGAAATTTCCACGATTCCTTTTTGGATTAAACCAATTTTAATTTTTACTTTATTGAATTCTCATTAATCAATTTATGTCATTTAATTTTGTGCCTACAAGTAGGGCCCACTTATTTCTTTAGTAAAATTTATTTAATAAACTTTATTTCCAAGTTTTCAAGTTGACTACCTTTAACAAAAGTGGATTGTGTTTTAATTGTCCGAGCAAGATATATGACCTTTCATCCATGTAAAAAATTATAGATGAAATATTCATCATCTTATCATTCCAATGAGTCCCCCTAAGTGCAATTTGGAGTTATGGATCTCAAGTTATAAGCTCAGGAAGTTGAGGTTCCAAGTAAATTTATCAGCACACCATGAAAAAATAACTAACTATTCTTTCAATTTTTGAGAGAGTTATGACCAATTTCACTTCTTGAAGCCTGTTCCATATTTTTCCTTGTTGAATTACCTTTCTAACAAGGTTTAGGTTGACCAAAATCAATGCCCATATATTGAGTTGTGACCTATAGAAGTTCATTGCTGAAAATTCATCCATCCAATTTTGTGCATCAATCCTAGCCATTGATTAAAATTCACCTCTTTAAAATACAAATCCCACATGCATTGTGGAGATGAAAATTTTAATGTTTATAATGAAAAATTATTTCATATTCTTCATGTGAAATAAAGGAAATTATGGAGACTTTGGTGTAGGTTTCATGACTTAGAAAATTTCATAATTTAATAAAAAAATTGATGCCCAATCAATGCCTAGTCATCGCCCAATCAGAAACAAGTTAGCACCCATTAATATTCCATGTGTCACATTTTGATAGGATTCCACATGTCATAGTATAATTGTCTTCCATGTGCCCTAATGCAGTTGGAAGAATAAAAACTCAGTAAAAATGGTTAAGTGTAGGAGAATGGGGAGAAGGACGAGAGGAGAGGGGAGGTAATGCAGATCAGGGTGAGGGAGTTAAATATGAGGGTTGGAAAGTGAAAATTGTAGTATGGGACACTACCGACCTATGGAGGATACAAAGAGAGATAAGGAAGCCTACACCGAAACAAGAAATGTGACTAAATATGGGAAGTGGGATAAGTGTGGTCTCAAGAAAAATAAGTGTGGTTCCAAGAAAGTATG
>ML876801.1:8090-18150 GCA_009831015.1 Picea engelmannii
ATATTGATTAATGGTTTAACTTTACATGTGATAATAGCTTGATGTTTTAAACACATTTCTTATACATGCTCATGGTTTAAATGTGATTGGTTTAGTATCTTGCTCATAGTTTTATTTCTTTCCTAGGCCATCACATATCTTAATTTTGCAAGTAACCTATATCATTTTCATGTTTATGGGCTTAAACACTTAAAGTACCTTAAAGTTTACTTTGTCTTTCATTTCAAGTAACACCATATGCTTAGTGTTTGATGATTATATTTCACACATGATGTTTACTTGATGGTTTAAGCTCATTGCGATAGTATTGTTTCCTCTTTACATGTTTATGGTGATATAGTCTTGCAATCCCTTTTATTCACAAGTACTCGTTTTGGACAATTTTACTCACGGCGCATGCGAATAAAATGGCCAGGATGAGCCATGAGAAGGATTCCTCCTCCATTCTACCCGATTGACTAAACGTGTACAAAGCCCTGGATAGTACGACCAACCCGACTCCTACAGAGAAATCCTCGTGCGTTCCTGAGAGTCGAAAATCCCGTGTTGTCTTTGATAATCTATGTACATCCTCTATCCGACTGATCGAACCCGTGCGTGGAGGCTCTGTTCCGAAGTAGTGACCCTGAACCATTCTGCCATTATTGAACCAGTTGGAAAGCCTATGTTTGGCTCTGTAAATCCATGTACACCTCTATTCTGTGAGCCGAGAAGCCTGTGTTTGTTTCTGAAGAGACGGTTTCACCTTCGTTTTGAGCCATGGAGTCTGTGTCGAGCCCTGTGGGAATTACTCACCATGCATTCCCGTGAACCATCACTGTGAGGCCTCGAGCCATTGTTGCGCCTGTTTGAGAGGTTGTGTTTGTATTTTCGGTTGGCTATGGTGACCACGCAGAGCTAGACAGCGCGTGGCTTGATGGCCAACACGAGTTGTGATTGAGCCTGTGTGTGATCTCTCTCTAGGTGAGGGAGGTGGTTGTTGTTAGAAGAAGTTTCTTCCAGAGAGTGTCCAGCACCAGCTTCGGGCTTTGAGACTTCCTGATAGAGCCTGTTGCCGAGACCCAGAGAGGGAGGTTAGCACCGATGGACTATGCTTGTGAAGGTGTATACTCCCGGGCGGAACAAGCATGTGGGGAATGAGAGTCTGGTAGTAGTGGGCGTAAGATGGCATCTTGGGAAGAATCCTTCTAGATTTTCTGTGTTATTTTCCCTGTAACCTCATCCTAGCCTAGGATTCCTTGCCTTGGGGTGGAGCTTAGTCCCAGCTTGGGGGTGACCCATTGCTGAGCTGATGAGCAGTGCGGTCTAAGGCTGGGAGGTTCGTGGAAGGTCTGCACTTGGTTGGTGGAGTCTACCACTATTAAAAATATAAGTATCTGATTATGCTTTAATCATGTTTTGCATGATTGTGCTGCTTATGTTATCATGAATTCCGATGTGTGTATGAATTAATGTTAAATTCTATTGATTGTTAATTATAGCAGAAAATCTTATGTTTACTCTGAGTTTAATTGAATCTCTTGATTGAATGCATGTTATTATATAATGCCTGTATGAGTTGTGTACCAAGTGGTGTTATAGTATCCTTTTAAGAGCGTTTAAGTTATGGTAGCCGAAAACGTGCACTACAGTTTGGTATCAGAGCCAAGGTTTCGACACTGAGCCTAGATGGGCCAGTGGAGCAGTCTTTGGACCGAGAGTGCAAGGGAAATTGGGTCTGGAAGGCCAATTTCGGACCTTGGTTTGCTCCGAGGTGTCAAGGAGTTACTTGACGAGTTTTAAGCTCAGGAAGTTTAGCGGCGTGTGAAACCGCAGTCGGTGTGGTCTATGGCCACGGGGAGATAAGTCTCCACACCAATAGTGTTAGAACCTTAGGATCTGCTCGGGAGGGAAGGTGAACCCTCGTGACCGTCATATTTGGAGAGTGTGCGCAGGGTTTAAATCCCTTTTGATTTGCACAGGAGTGTGGGAATCGCGATACGCGAACTCCCGAAAACAAAAAAAAACAAAAAGAACCCGAGAAGATCTACACCGTAGATCATAAGAAGGTAGTCGACCGTCCGATTCGGCAGAGGAGTAAACCGTAGATTTCAGGATTTCGGCAGATGGAGGTTCAAGATGTGGAGTGCACGAACTCCCGATGCTCGAAACCTCGAAATGTCGAAAAGATATACACCGTAGATCATGGGGAGAAGAACTTGACCGTTGGATCAAGTAGTTTAGTAAACAGTGATTTCGGGATTTTGGCAAATGGAGGTTCGGATGTGGGGTGCACGAACTCCTGATGCCCGAAACCCCGAAATGCCGAAAAGATCTACGTCGTTGATCTAAGGAGGGATCTGACCGTTGGATTCCATGCTTGGAATGGACGTGGGCGCATGAATGTGTACCACGTGCCAGTGAGTCGAGAAGATAGGCGAGAGTGGTGGGACCCGATGACGTCGTTAAAAGCGATGTGGACCCTCCTGAACGTGCCACATGCCACCGTGGTGGTGGGTGACAACTGTGCTATGTGAGCCCGGAGGGTAAAATAAATCGGAATTTCGGAAGTCGGGGGTTGGAAAGGAAAGCAATTCTGAAAGCCTCGTGGACCGAAACCCCGAAACCAGAAGTCCCGAAGTCTCGAAATCTCCGAAGATGGAAGAATCGTAGCGGATTTTAAGGACGACAGTTGTGTTGTGGGCCCGGAGAGTAAGGAAACCGAATTTTCAGAATTTGGAAATTGTAATGACAAAAGGTTGGGAGTCACTGCATCGTGAACTCCCGGGTACCGAAGACTCGAAACCTCGAAAAAAAAAATGAAGTCCTGAAATTGTAGAGCCGAACGAGAGCTCAGAAAACTTATTTGAATCGAAACGTCTTTTGTTCTTGTTCGTATTGGCTTATAAATGTTGTGGATTGTTCATGAAGTTTTAATGGCCTGACAAACTTCGAATTGAATTGCACAGTGCGTGTGCAGAGTTCAACGAAGATTCAAAACTCCAGTTAACCAACGCCGAGTATGGAGTGGGAAAAGGTGCAGATTGCCCTCGAAACAGAGGATGAACGAGAAGGAAGGGATGTCAACATGGAAGTGGAAGGATCAAACTCCAATGGGTACAAAAAAGAGACAGATAAGGAAGAACATATGATGAAACTCATTGAAAGATTGCAGAAAGATGCCCAGGCTCGCCTAGCTGATAGCCGAAAGCTCATGAAAATCAGGGATCGATCGGGTGAATTAAACTTAAAAATGTTGAAGAGCCTGGAAAGAATAGAAAAGAAATTGGAGAAAGGGAGTGACACAAGCAGATCAAGAAGTGTTAGAACCCCTGAGAGGAGAAGAAGATCGAGGAGTGGTAACAGACATTACCGTCTCTCCCCGAAGCATTTTGGCAAGGAAACACACAGTAGTTCAAGCTCGTCTCCTACCAAAAAGCACCGAAAATTTGGAAAGGATGAATTGAAAGGGGAGATGAACAAGATTAAGCCTCCAACATTCGATAGAGAACATAAGGAGGAAGATGCCAAGACATGGTTTCTTGGCATGAGGAAATACTTCCAACTGCAGAATTATTCCACCCATGCAGAAGGAAGAATTGCAATGTATCAACTGAAAGGAAAAGCATCCATGTGGTGGGATAAGTTTGTGCAGGTGCAACACATCAGAGAGAAAGAGGTCACTTGGAAGGAATTTAAGAGGTATTTCGAGAAGAAATACCTGACTAAAAGGTACTATGACAGAAAGATGAAGGAGTTCTTCGAACTCAAGCTAGGCAGCATGACTATTGATGAGTATGAACGAAGTTTTCTGGAACTACTGAAGTATGTTCCGTTCATTAAAGACGAGGCTGTCAAAATTCAAAGGTATCTTAGTGGACTGCCACCTTCCATTGGTGACAAGATTCAGTATGACGATCCTAAGAGCATGGAAGAAACCATAAGAAGGGAGAAATGCTTATACGAACAACAAAGAGAAAAGCCTACCTTTCGGAAGGCTTGGGATGACCAAAAGAGGTTTAAGAAAGAACAGAGGCAGAAGGGAAATAGGCCTCGCTTTTTTAGGAACAGTCCTTGGGGACAGTCATCTTTTAGAGAGCCCAGGAAAGTTGAAGGGAGTGAGCAGATGCCAAGACCGCCACCTATGGAGTGTTGGGGCTGTAAAGGGAATCATAGGTACAGAGACTACCCCCACAGAAAAGATAAAGCGAGAATTGTCCATACTATTCAGCAAGCTGAAACAGTGGAGGATATGGGCAGCAGAATGCCGAGGATCTGCGTAGCCCTGGATAACAAGAAAGCAGGATTTCAATCGCACATGATTGAAGTGGAAGGTACGATCAACAACCGACCACTTGTTATTTTAATTGATTCAAGGGCTAGCCATAGTTATGTAGATCCTAGAGTGGTGGACAGTTTGCATCTAACGAGAAGCAAACATGAAAAGCCTTGGCTAGTGAAGTTGGCCATAGGAACCAAAAGGAAGGTCACTGAATTGGTTAAGTCATGTTCAGTAGACATGAAAGGAATGAGCATTAAGGCTGAATTGAACATTCTTCCTTTAAGCTCATATGATTGCTTAATTGGGATGGACTGGTTGGACCAGCACCATGCCCTTCTGGATTGTCGTAACAAGAGGTTTACATGCCTGAACGAAGAAGGAAATCAGGTAATAGTCCAAGGAATTCCCAGAGCCGTGGCTGTTAGGGAAATCTCAGCCATGCAGCTGAAGAAATGTTACCGAAAAGGCTGTCAAGTATTTGCAGCTCGGGTGGAAGAAGCATCCCGAGATATAGTCTCGAATCTGGAAGATCACGAGGTACACAAAGAGTTCAAGAACGTATTTCAGGAGGTACCTGGACTACCTCCGAAGAGGGACATCGATTTTTCTATAAATTTGATGCCTGGAGCAGCTCTAGTTTCGAAGGCTCCTTATAGAATGAGCACGCCAGAGCTGAAAGAGTTGCAATTGTAGCTCGAAGAGCTATTAAAGAATGGATACATTTGCCCCAGCGTGTCACCTTGGGGAGCCCCAGTCCTATTCGTGAAGAAGAAAGATGGGACATTGAGGCTGTGCATTGATTTTCGGGAATTGAATAAGGTCACTGTAAAGAACAAGTATCCTCTGCCAAGGATCGATGATCTTTTTGATCAGTTGAAGGATGCAAAAATATTCTCGAAAATAGACCTTAGATCTGGATATCACCAAGTGAGAATAAATGATGAGGACATCAGCAAGACTGCCTTTAGAACAAGGTACGGTCATTATGAGTTCACAGTGGTGCCGTTTGGATTGTCAAACGCGCCTGTTGTTTTCATGTGCTTAATGAATGGGGTGTTCAGATATTATTTGGACAAGTTTGTCATAGTCTTCATGGACAATATCTTGGTGTATTCCAAGACAAAGGAAGAACATGAGCAACACCTAAGAATGGTGCTACAGGTGTTGAGAGAACACCAGTTGTACGCAAAACTGAGCAAGTGCTCATTTTATCAAAGGCAAATTCATTACTTGGGACACATTATATCTGAAGAAGGGATCGTTGTGGATCTTGAAAAGGTTGAGGCCATTCGAGAATGGCCAGCGCCAAGGAATGTGGCAGAAGTTAGATCTTTTATGGGTCTGGCAGGCTACTACAGAAGGTTTATAGCTGGATTCTCAAAGATAGCTCATTCTATCACTTCCTTGCAAAGGAAGGAGAAGAAGTTTTAGTGGACTGAAGAATGTGAGAGCAGTTTCCAGCGATTGAAGCAACTGCTAACCAGTGCTCCAATCCTGAAGATTGCAGATCCAAATAAGGATTACGTAGTGTGCACCGATGCGTGTAAGGAGGGGCTGGGAGGAGTTCTCAGCCAAGAGGGATTTGTAATTTGTTATGAGTCCCGAAAGTTGAAAGAGCATGAGAGGAATTATGCCACTCGTGATTTAGAGTTGGCAGCAATCGTCCACGCATTGAGGAAATGGAGACATTACCTCATGGGAAGGAGATTCGAATTAAGAACAGACCACAACGGTCTGAAATATTTATTTGATCAACTGACTTTAAATGCCAGGCAAATCAGATGGCTGGAGTTTCTGTGTGAATATGACTTTGATATAAAGCATATCAAAGGGAAAGAAAATAGGGTGGTTGATGCACTCAGCAGAAAAGTGCACGAATTACATGCTACAGCCATTAGCATGTACAGGACTGAGATGAAAGACAAAATTTTGGAAGGTGCAAATACTGATTTGCAGTACAGAGGTCTTGTAGCAAAGCTACAACAGCGTGAGAGACCACATACCAAGGAAAGTTACACCTTGGGAACTGATGGTTTACTTCTGTATAAAAACAGAGTGTATGTACCCAATGTCCGAGAATTGAAGCTGACAATTCTAAAGGAGATGCATAATGTGGCTTATGCTAGACATCCTGGATATCAGAAGACTGTGGCAGTAGTCAAAAGCCATTATTTTTGGTCGGGTCTGAAGAAGGAAATCGATGAATACATCACCAGATGTATGGAGTGCCAGAAGGTTAAGGCTGAGCATAGGCACCCAGCAGGGTTGCTGCAGCCTTTACCCATTCCTGAATGGAAATGGGACGTGGTAACAATGGATTTTATCACAAGATTGCCCAAAACAAACAAGCAACATGATTCAATCATGGTGGTGGTGGACAAGCTTACTAAATCCGCCCATTTTATTCCACTGAAAACCACCCACAGGGCAGCTGATGTTGCTGATATCTTTTTAAAAGAAGTTACACGCTTGCACGAAATTCCTAAGACAATTGTGTCTGATAGGGACTCGAAATTCACTTCAAATTTCTGGAAAGCACTGTTCAAAGGATTCGGAACGAATCTGAACTTTAGTACAGCGTATCATCCTGAGTCTGATGGTCAAACAGAGAGGGTGAACAGGGTAATAGAAGACATACTGAGAATGTATGTGATGGATAAACCATTAAGGTGGGAAGACTACCTGCATTTGGTAGAATTCACCTACAATAATGGGTATCATGCATCGTTGAAGATGAGCTCATTCGAAGCACTTTATGGAAGAAAGTGCAACACTCCAGTGAGCTGGGATAATCCAGCTGATAGAGTAGTCGTTGGGCATGAACTGCTCAAAGAGATGGAAGATCAAATGATAAAAATTAAACGGAATCTGAAAGCTGCCTAGGATAGGCAGAAAAGTTACACTGACAGTAACAGAACCCATAGAGAATTCAAAGTGGGTGACCATGTTTTCCTGAAAGTGAAAACTAACAGGAGTTCCCTAAAGCTGGGAAGTTGCGCCAAGTTGGCAGCAAGATTTTGTGGGCCATTTGAGATCCTAGAGAGGATTGGGCTAGGTTGCATACATGCTTGCACTACCTGCATCTATGACTGTACATAATGTGTTTCATGTTTCACTACTTAAGAAATATGTACCTGATGCAAATGATGTTATCGATTGGAATGTGATTCAGGTGGAACCAGAAGGTATCCTGCAAGTGCATCCTGTGCGCATATTGGACAGGAAAAAAAAACAGCTCCGGAATCGAGCTATAGAGATTGTAAAGGTCCAGTGGACCTGGTACATGGGAGCATGCAGATGTTATGTGGGCAGAGTACCCGTATCTTTTTGAAATTTTTTGAAAATCTTGCAGATGCTATGTAAAGTTGCACTGAAGACAGTGCAAAAATAAGGGGAGGGGGATTGTAGTGTCCCCAAGGCCGAGCCCCGTTGCAAACCATGTTCTGAAAGAAATTCTAATTATGTTTTATAGGCTAGTGAGCCAAGTTTTTATAAGCTGGTGGCTTATGTGTTTGTTAGGCCAAGGAGCCTAAGGGTTGGAGGCCAAGGGCCTGATTTTGTACCTGAATGTATGCAGCACATTAATAAAATATTAACATCGCCATGGGCAGACCGACCATGATGAATGAGTGCAGGGGGACTAAGAATCCATAGAAAAGGCGAGGAATTAGAGGCTGGAAGGTGGGAAAGGGGCTAAGTGTTGAGCCTGGGGGCTAAGCCTAGGGGGCTTAAGCCTGGGAATAATATTTTAATATTATCCCAAAAAGACATGTGTATTTTATGTTTTATCCTAAGTTTATGGAAAGGGGAGGACGTACAAGGGTGATGTGTGCGGGTGGAACGCATGCAGTTCCATGGGTGACAAGTGTCAACCCTGGTGCATGCGAATAAAATAGTCAAGATGAGCCGTGAGAAAGATTCCTCCTCCATTCTACCCGATTGCCTGAATGCATACGAAGCCCTGGATAGTACAACCAACCCGACTCCTGCAGAGAAATCCTCGTGCATTCCTGAGAGTCGAAAATCCCGTGTTGTCTTTGATAATCTGTGTGCATCCTCTGTTCGACTGATCGAACCCGTGCGTGGAGGCTCTATTCCGAAGTAGTGACCCTGAACCATTCTGCCATTGTTGAACCAATCGGAAATCCTATGTTTGGCTATGTAAATCCATGTACACCTCTATTATGTGAGCCGAGAAGCCTGTGTTTGTTTCTGAAGAGCCGGTTTCACCTTCGTTTTGAGCAGTGGAGTCTGTGTCGAACCCTGTGGAAATTACTCATCATGCATTCCTGTGAACCATCACTGTGAGGCCTCGAGCCATTGCTGAGCCTGTTTGAGAGGCTGTGTTTGTATTTTCGGTTGGCTATGGTGACCATGCAGAGATGGACTGCGCATGGCTTGATGGCCAGCGCGAGTTGTGATTGAGCCTATGTGTGATCTCTCTCTAGGTGAGGGAGGTGGTTGTTGTTGGAAGAGGTTTATTCCAGAGAGTGTCCAGCACCAGCTTCGGGATCTAAGACTTCCTGATTTGGCATGTTGTCGAGACCCAGAGAGGGAGGTTAGCACCGATGGACTGTGCTTGTGAAGGTGTATACTCCCGGGCGGAACAGGCATGTGGGGAATGAGAGTCTGGTAGTAGTGGGCGTAAGATGGCATCTTGGGAAGAATCCTTCCAGATTTTTTGTGTTGTTTTCCTTGTAACCTCAACCTAGCCTAGGATTCCTTGCCTTGAGGTGGAGCTTAGTCCTAGCTCGGGGGTGACCCACTGTTGAGCTGATGAGCAGTGCGGTCTAAGGCTGGGAGATTCGTGGAAGGTCTGCACTTGGTTGGTGGAGTCTACCACTGTTAAAAAGATAAGTATCTGATTATGCTTTAATCATGTTTTGCAAGATTGTGCTGCTTATGTTATCATGAATTTCGTTGTGTGTATGAATTAATGTTAAATGCTATTGATTGTTAATTATAGCAGAAAATCTTATGTTTACTCTGAGTTTAATTGAATCTCTTGATTAAATGCATGTTATTATATAATGTCTGTATGAGTTGTGTACCAAGTGGTGTTATAGTATCCTTTTAAGAGCGTTTAAGCTATGGTAGAAGAAAAGGTGCGCTACACTCTAGTTAGGCCTTGTTTCATTATTTTTTCTGGGTCCCTCTTGTTTCTTGCTGAGAAGCTTTTTATTGCTTTCTCGAGGATCCCTAGGCGAAGCATCTCGAGGTTTTTTTTTTAGGCTTTTATCTTTTACCTGCTTGCTTTTACCTTTTGGGCCTTGTTGACCGCCTATTCAGCACAGGGGTCAACTCATGTGACATGAAGTTTATCTATGTTGAAGACAATTATGGTTCTACTTGGGTATCTGATACCCCAGCACTTAAATTTTTGTAAACGGGATTTCCGCACCCCTGCGTGGGTTTATAATGTAATAATGTCTGCATGGATCATAGTTAGGTCAGGTACCTTGGGTGATCCATCAGGGGAGTTCCTTTCATCGGGGGTTTTTTATTCTCAGGTTGTCGACCAGACAAGCTCCTGGCAGACTTCCCTTGAGTTTTTCCCTCCATTGACTTCCTCCAAAGTGGTGGAAGGCGCTCTGGTGGTCTCATTCATTCGGTAACCTCTTAGGATTATTGTAAATGACCATGCCAGGCAGTGTCCAAAGTTTCGCGGAATTCCGTCGAGTCTAGAGTAGTTTTTTTTTTATTAATTAAATTTTTAATAATTTAATTAATTAATTATTTTTGAGCTAAATGTTGTAAAAACTTCGTCCTTGGGAGAAAGATAGGGGTATTTGTGCTCAA
>WSFP011467770.1:0-18149 GCA_009831015.1 Picea engelmannii
CTACCATAGAGGGCCTCAAAATGTCTCATCTTCAATGACTCTTGATAGCCATTGTTGTAGGCAAAATCTACCAGTGGTAGGTAGTCTTCCCACTTCCTGGGATGATGCATTACATGCATCTTTAACAGGTCCTCTAACACTTGGTTCACCCTTTCTGTCTGTCCATCAGTTTCATGGTGATAGGTTGTGCTAAGTAGAAATTTAATTTCAAAACCAACAAATAAATATTTCCAAAATCTTGAAGTAAATTTTGTATCTATGTCATATATGATCTTCTTAGGCATGCCATGTAGACTAAATATTTCTTTCATGAAAATATTGGAAATATCTATTTCCTTGCAAGTTGACTTTACGGGAATGAAGTGAGAAACCATGCTCAATTTTTCCACAACTACCATGATGACATCATTCTGTTTGCGGATTTTGGCAATCTTATGATGAAATCCATGGAGATGGCTTCCCATTTCCATTTTGGGATTGGTATGGAATGAAAAAACCCTGCTGGATGTCGATGTTCTTCCTTAACCTACTGACATTCCAAACATTTAACCAAGTAATCGACTATTTCCTTCTTCAGTCTGGGCTAATAAAACAATTTCCTAGTGGTTGTGATCATCTTCTGATAACCAGGATGACCGATTTTTGGTATTTTGTGAAGTTCATCCATCATGAACCTCTTCAATTCATCACAGTTCGAAATATACAGACTACCTGTGTAAGTTAGCAGGCCATCATTCAATAATTTATAACCTTCATACTTCAACCCTGTGGGATCTTGTTCTAAGTATGATTTTACAGTCTCAAAAAATGCATCTGCTTCTTGTGTACTCTTGAATCTCTTTCTAACATCTGTTTCATAGGTGATTATAGCTTCCAAGTGAATCAATTTCATACTTCTGCTAAGGGAATCATCCACCCTATTTTATTTTCCTTTGATGTGTTTGATTTCGAAATCAAACTCACTAAGGAGAGACATCCATCGATGTTGTCTAGCATTAAGTTTTGGTTGATCAAATAGGTACCTCAATCCACAATGGTCTGTCATAAGAAAACATCGTCTACCCAGGTGGTAATGCCTCCACATTTTTAAATCATGCACTATGGAATCCAATTCTAGATCATGGGTAACATAATTGATTTCATGCTCATTCAATTTTCTAGATTCGTAGAAAATTACATGTTCTTCTTGCATACAAACTCCTTTGATTCCATCCTTGCAGACATCCATACACACAATAAATTCCTTGTTTGGATCTACAATATTCAACACAGGAGCATTGGTTAGAAGGTGTTTCATCTCTTGGAATCTTTATTCACATTCTAATGTCCAAAATAATTTAACTCCCTTTTCTGAAGGGAAGTGATTGGGAAACCAATATTGGAAAATTGTTTTATGAACCTCCTATAGTATCATGCTAGGCCCATAAAGGATATGATGTTAGATACATCCTTTGGGGTAGGCCAATCCATAATGAATTTGATCTTGTCATGATCAACTTCCACCCCTTCTTCAGAAATAACATGGCCTAAGTAATGGACTTGTTTCTTGAATAAGTCACACTTACTAAACTTAGCATGGAGATGATGTTCTCTTAGTACTTGAAGCACTAGCTTGAGATGTTCTTCATGCTCTTCCCTATTCTTAGAATAGATTATGATATCATCAATGAAAACCAATACAAATATTTTTAATAATTTACTGAGTACATTATTCATTAAGCACATAAAAGTGGTTTGTGCATTGGTTAGCCCAAATGGCACCACCACAAATTCATAGTGACCATACCTTTTACTAAAGGATTTTTTGTAGATGTATTCATCCTTAATTCAGACCTGATGGTATCCAGACCTCATGTCAATATTGGAGAAAATTGTAGCACCCCTTAATTGGTCAAACAAGTCATCGATCCTTGGCAAGGGATAATTATTCTTTATGGTCATCTTATTGAGTTGCCTATAGTCTATGCACAACCTAAGTGTGCCATCCTTATTTTTAACGAACAAGGTTGGTGCTCCCCATGGAGATGCACTAGGCCGAATGTATCCTTTGTCCATCATTTCCTTCAGTTGTATCTTGAGCTCAACTAGCTCTGGTGCACTCATTCTATAGGGTGTTCTAGACACTGACACCGCTCTTGGTGCAAGTTCTATTAAAAATTCAATATCTCTTCTTGGAGGAAGACCTGGTGCCTCTTTTGGGAACACTTCTTTATACTCTTAATATGGGATGGTCTTATAAGCTTGGTTTTTTTCTCTCAACAGAGTCCAACACTTGTATTTCATATAAAGGACATCCTTTTCTACAATACTTCTTCACTTGAAAGGTTTATATTTGTCTCATTAAGAGAGGACTTTGAATCCCTTATAGGGTTAAATTTCTCCCTTCTTCATTTTCACACTCCAATGTATTATTGTAACAATCCAACTTGGTTTTATGGGAAGACAACCAGTCCATGCCAATCAACATATCATAAGATCCTAAAGGAAGTATGTTTAAGGTTGCTTGGGTGGGTAATCCACTCATAATGAGTTGCCATGTTGGTATGACATTTGTTACTTTTCTTTTGGTTCCAGAGGGCTAGTTGTACCAGCCATGATTTAACATGTTTAACTTGTTGCAATTTACATTTATCAATAGTTTGAGGGGAAACATAACTTAAATTAGAACTAGGGTCAATTGAAATGGAAACTAGATGGTTCAAATTCATACCTTCCATCTCCACTACTAAATCTTGGTGGTCGCCTTGTTTATTATCCAAGGCTGCATAAATCTATGGCATGCTCCTAGCCACATCATTGACTATGGTATCCTCTTCAATTTTTTACACCCTCCTATTTTTCTGTTTCCTACATGGGCAATCTCTCAAAATATGTTCTTCTCCACAACCCCAACATTTCAAGGGTTCTCTCATTGTGTTGTTATTCTTTCCTGAGGCTGCTCCAAATGGTTTATTTTCACTTTGAGAGGGGAAATTTTGATGATATACACTTTTAGTAGGAAGGAACATCTTAGAACCTTTCCCATATTTCTTAAATATTGAGGGTTTAAACCCCTTCTTATTGAATCCTGAATTACTTTTCTTTTTCCAGTCCTCATGAGGTTCTATCTTATTCTTGAATTGCTCATATCAATACCTTGCCATCCATATAGTTTCTTATAAGGTATTTGGCTCATCAAATTCAATTCTGTTATGGAAGGACTAAGGAAGTCCACTGATAAATCATTGCATATTTACCTCTTCATCCTTCATGTAGGGCACATACCTTATCAGCTCAAGGAAATTATTGATATATTCATCTATGGTGAGCTCTCTCAACTCGAGTTCATAGAAATCCTTGATATTCCCATCAAAGTATTTCTCTGACAGATACTTCTTCTTGAAGTATTTCTCAAATTGTTTCCATGACAATTCCTTCACATGGATTCCTTTCACATTCCTAAGGTCCTCCCACCAAATGGGGACCTTTCCATTTAGGTTAAAAATGGCTATTCGAACCTTTAAATTTTCAGAGTAGTCATGGAATCTGAAGTACTTCTTCAATCCAAGAAACCAAACTTTTGCTTCTTCCTCCTTCTTAATTTCTCCATTGAAAGTGGTTTGTTTGTCTTTCTTGAACTCTTTAGGGCCACGACTCTTGGAATGTTTCCACTTCTTTATTTTCCTCTGGGAATTTGAACTAGTTTTTCTACTAGAAGATTCCTTAGAGTCATCAGTTTTCTCACCAGAGGGTTCTTCCGATGAGTGTCTCTTGGCTCCGTGTTGGGCCTTCTTTGAGGTGCTTCTCCCAGTGTGGAAACTTTCAAGGCCATGCTTTCGTATCTCTAGTGGACTCTAGGTTTTCTTCGCACGATGTATGTCCACATGACTGGATGTTGGTCCATGTTGTAGGTGCCTTTGTATATCTGATAAGATTTGCAGTAGGAATGCATTAATTTCAGTTTTCTTTTCTTTCTCTTTTATCAACCTTTCATTGTCATCCTTACAACTCTGTAATTCTGCCATGAGGCTTCTTACCATTTCATCCAAATTTGGAGGGGTTTCCACCGCCCTCCTTTCATCAGATTCTTCATCTCTATTGTGGGATATTTCCCCAATTCATGGTTTGTCACCATCCTTTATGTTATAGTTTTCCTACTGTCCACTGATTTCTTGAGTGTTGATAAAGAATTTTTTGTTAGTTAATGATCTACTAGTTTTATGAACAACACATAGTTCAGATTTTTCAAAACATATACAATAGAAGAAAGTTTGATTCCTTCCTTCAATAGAGGTTTAAATAATACTCTTAGGAATGGGATAATATCGGGTGTAACCCATAAAATTTCTCTAACAAGGTTTTTATGTGACTAGTTCATGAGCCCAAGAAGGCCAAGTGTTGTAACCATGCTCTGATACCAATTTGTAACACACATGACCCCTAAGTACCCTTTCTAGGGATGGAGCATAAATTTTTTTCTTACTCTAATCATGTTGATTCCCCTTCCCGAGGTCTTCATCCTCTTCTACTCGCTTGTAGCTTTCTAATGACTGCTACTAGGCTCTAATCCGACCTCTGGTTTGCAATTTATGGCCTCCTAAAGTTATTCAGGCGTTATTAGTTGAGGGCCATGTGGCTCCCACATGGGTCCATATCATCTGTACCATCTCTAGGTTCCTACCTTTTGTAGGGAAGGTCCATCCACCATCCAATCCAATGAATGGAATTAATCCTCATCTAACACACAGGATATAGGGGAATTCAACGTTCGACGTTGAATGTCCCTTTTCCTTTCTGCACGCATATCTTCTAGAGTCATGAATTCCTGAACTCCCAAAGGAGCCCAAAATATCTCCATGTGGTTCTAACCTTCTGTCCTTACAACTTAACCTCGACACTGTATTCCAAACCTCCGAAGTCCTGGACTCCCAAAGGGTCCACCCTCACACGTGGTGATGTACTAGATGTGGAGGCAAGGATAGGTGGGTCCCGAGTACTCCAATTGTCGAATGGACCGAGTAAGAAAGTGTCAGGGGTGACATGCAGTAAGGAAATGATGACACATGGCCCCTACAGGGGGTGACATGTGTCACATTTTAATGGGAACATAGGGTATGTAAAACATCTGAATCCAGGTGACACGTGGCACATCAAACATTGTTCCATGCCATCCTACGTGATGTCAACATGCCTTGTCACCCCAGACTCATAGCCTTCCAAGTCCTTTGATCTCTCAACCAAGGTGTGTCCACGTAACCCTTGGACCTATGGCCTTCGTTACTTTGTAACTTTGACATTCGAGGGATTTGTGGTGTGACTTCCTTCTTACTCCTAGAGTGGTCAACGTCGGGCTTACCATGGTCTAGATATAACGATCAATGGAAATATCGAAGGGTTCCTAGATCTAATGTCCTTGTCACTTCATAGCTCTAGCCTTAAGGAGTTTCAGAATTATGACCGCTCCACTTTCCCAAAGCAAGACTCCATTGAAGTACCGTATGCAGGTCCCTCCGTTGTTTGATCAGACGGTTAAGAGGGGTTCCTAACATATTCCCCAGATCCATGGCTCTCATCACTTCATAACTCTAGCATTCAGGGAGTTTGGTTCTTTAACATCCCTATTCTCCCGAAGTAGGACTTCATGGAAGTTACCTCGATGTAGATATATGGCCAAGAAGACTCCCCAATACCCTCAAATTTGTGCCTCATGTTACTTCACGATTGATGAAAGGATCAAGGTTTAACGGTGGGGAAGGTCTAATTCCCATGGTTAGGGAAATCGTCGGGCACTAGACAACCTCATGGGTAACCATAACAATCAGTTTCCTTTGGTCGTTTTACAAATGGTAAGGTCGAAACACTCCAGAGCTCCGAACTCCCAGTGTTCCGAAGCCATAAATTCTTAGCTTCATTTGGGACCTAGTGCAGGGTTCCCAGACCTTGGTCACATGTCTCCTTTGAGAACTCTCATGAGCTAATGCGCTAATCTCTTAGTCATGAGTCAGTTAATAACATGGGCATGATCCCTTGGTCACACGAGTGAAAGGTCTAAAGGAGGTGCCCTCCTTCTATAGAGTTTGAAATTAGTATTCCCGCGAAGGTAGATGTTAGAGGTCGGCAGGACTTAAGAATCCCAATAAATCCTTCCCCGACACTCTTGCATAATTACATCCCATATCTCTCTAGCCACTAAGCTGAGGCAAACATGAGACTATTCAAAATCATAGGTTCACATAGAAACAATACATATATATCTACCTTAACCATTCAATACAGAACTCAGTCATAGACATCTAAATATATTCAATCAACATTTCCATTTAATACACAGAGTGTGAAAATACTTATAGGAAAACCATAAATCATGAAGTGACTGTTGAAAGGGGTGCCTATTTCCACCCAACCATAGGCACAACCAATCCTAAACAGATTTACCGTTGGCCACCCCCGAGCTAGACCATGATGCTATGAGAGAGACTCTTTCTGCTTGCTCAATGACAGTCAGGGACAGAGGTTACTCTCCTCGACCCACGAGATCCCGACCACCGGTTTTCTCTGTACCAAGCAAGGAGGTCTGCACGAGTACTTCCACAATCACTCATCAACCCCATTTATCATCTTAGAACGAAACTATGTCATCATCTTCTTGTTCCTATAACGACCTTATTTCTTAGTTCTTCCTCAAACTAGAGAGTTGCAAGCACTCTTTTCTCTTCTCGATATTGGCCTTTTGACTCTACTTCCTCATGAAGATCTTCCTTTGCCCTCAAATTACCACTTTTCTTTCCTTCCTCAGTAAGGTTGTGTGGGTCCAAATCCCCATCTTGTGTTCAGTTCTGGAAGTCTTTCATATGGGCACTTTTCTCGATCTCCTCATTAACTCTTGAGGAGGACTCTTCCAGCTACCATTCTGACTGGTAATTCATTTATGGGTCAAAGGAATATTCTGGGTCTAAGCGATTAAATCTAGTAAGGTACTGGTTTGGTGGGGGGTCATCTTAACCATTTATGGTTCCCTTCACTATCTCTCTCATAGCACCATGGTCTATCTTGGAAAACCCCCCTTTCAACAGTTATGCAACACTATCCATTTTCCATTAATATAACAAAATACACACACTGACCTTTTATAACAAAAAGGTTCATCAAATCTAACATTAACTCATCTAGTCTGTCATAGTCTCTTGTCCAATTATAGTTATATTTACAAACTGGGGAAAACAGGGGTATTACAAGTATCTTTCTCTCCATGAACACCCTCATAGAAACCCCCCAAAAATCAAACGTGTTAAACTCTGACCCAAAGCCTCACCAAATCTAGTTATCCGGAGAAAAACCCCTTTGGTGGGAAAACCCTAGTTAGGAGCTTTCGTCCATGGTGAAGGATGAAAAGTAATTATGCAACGAGATGGACCAGCACCAGGTGAATGAAGAGTACAAAATATGGAAGAAAAACATGTTGTTTCTCTACAATATGGTGATAATTCACACCCTCAAATGGACTTCACTCATTGTCCAATGGCTCTCGGATTGTGAAGAGCCCCATGGAAAAAAATATTTCGTTCAAAAAATGATACTAAGGAATCATAATTCCAAAAATGAGCCCAACTATCTGATGTTTTCCCAAGTTCAAATCCTTCTGGAGGATGCATAGAATGACTCCAGGAAGTATGATGAGGAGTGTGGGGAAATTGGAGGGTTCAACTGCGCTAATGGAAAGACACGGTTAATGATATTGTCAATGTTGTTATCAATGGTGGTTAATGATATTCTCAATGTTGTTTGTAACAAAAGAATTAGATAATCTATTTGACTCCGATTTCTACTCAGCTACGCTTGTTTTCTTTTGTTCTCAATGTTCTTGTTAATTCTTATAAGTGAGATCAATACTGTTATGAGTATTTGAATTCTTGTTTTCTTTGTTTAGGTTATTCTTCATTTCTACTATTGTTTAATGTGAAAATGATCCCTTTGAAAGTATTCTCTTTGAAAATTGTCCTTCTTTGGTTTCAGTCATTGATGTCAGTGCTCTAGAGGAGTAGCAACCTCAAGATGATAATGTGCACTAGTAGGAGGCTCTGCCACCTGGCATGATACCACCACCTACTATGACTTTGCTGCCTCCTGAATTTGTGATGCCACACACTCAACTCGAACTAGGATAAGAAATGGTGTGGTTCCAACTTCCTTTCCATCATGGGAAATATATATTCAATGCCATCTTGTTAAGTTCAGATGAAGTAACCTGTTAGTAACACGTCAAATAACCACTCCAAAATATCTATTTTTAAAAGAAAACTGTATATGAAATAAGAGGACGTGGAGATTGTTGTAGGTTAGGTTTTATTTCTTTCCCTTCTTAGATATTAGGATGGATGAAAATAGGATATTTTTTTTTATTATTCTGACATTCAATTTCTTAGTCCTTTAGCTCGAAGGCGATTCATTTTCTTTGAATGGTGGTTATGTTTTCTTCCAGGTGAGAGCTGCATATTCTTATCCAGATCCCTACTTTGGAGGCATTGTTGCAACATATGGGCCAAAAGCTGTGGTAATATTTATATGCCGAATAACTACTTTTTTGTGATGGGAGGGAGAGAAAAGAGTGAGGTTTTAGATTAAATTTTTTCTAAATTGAATTCCTTTGTGCATAAGAAACATGTAGTATTTGACTATTATATGAAAGTAGTGTTATCTAGTGCCAGTGCCACTTCAACTTATATACAGAGTAATTGATTAAGTATTTATTAGCTAATTTTTTCAATGAAGACATGAATAACATACATTTTGCAGATTCATCCCCATATGCTAGGGGTTCCACATGTTGGTCTTCCATTGCCATCAGATGCAATTGAGAAGCCTGTTTCTGTCAATGCAAAGCAATATCATGGAATTTTGCGATGTCGACAATCTCAAGAAAAGGTGGAGTCTGAGAACAAATTGATAAAGAACAGAAAGGTGAACACTTGTGGCCATTATTACTAATGATTACTTTTCCTTCTTGTAACATCAAAACAACTCTGTAAAATTACATCTTGATAGTTTTGTTTCATAGAACTTTTGCAGAGAGATTTTGGATTTATTGATGATTGAGATGCTTCGGTATGGTATTGTTTGGTTTCATATTAAATAGAATTTAGTCACATTTTGAACTCTTTCTATGATAGCTATGGAATTTTCACGTTCACATGATATCTTTCTTCCATGTTACTCTCAGATGGGATGTTAGTGCAGTGCAATCATGTGCTTGTTTTGTGCTAGTTGGTAGTAATTATATGTTTTGGTTTCCTAGATCCCAACCATGATTAATTATCATGTAAAAGTGAAAAAATGTTTCATAATGATGTCTTGTTATAGGGGAAGAGATAGAGTTTTTTTTTCCAGTTATATTAAATCAATATTTGAGCACAACATTAAGATAATTCCCATATCCCATAAGGTAAAAGTTAAAACTCTATCTCTTGTTAAAGATATTCCATCAAAATAGTTTGGGTCCCCTACAATTTTCATCTTATCAAACATGACCCTTTATATGTTTTAAATTTGTCTAGAAATAAGTGTTCAATTTTCTGAGCCAACTTGTCCAAGTTGGTATCGGGTCCCTGCTAAATGGCATGATTTCAATGTTTTCTTCCACTTTAAATGGATTATTTAAAATTGGGATGATTTGTATCATCTGTTGGATAATGGGGATAGAACTGGTACCAAGTCTTGCATTCACAATACTGTCCACTGTCAAAAAATAAAGGTTTCCAGCACTGTTGGTCTCTTTGTGCTTTCATTTTGCAGCAACAATTGCATTGGCAGATGAAATTTATTTTCTACACATGATTATAGGTCCATAAATATTGAGGCAAATTTCAGGTATGGCCTTCAGTGTTCCACTTTATATAAGAGTGTCTTCTCCACACTCGGCTACACCTTTTTCTTCAATGTCCTCTTTCTTTCTCCTACCACCTGGCAACTTTGGCATCACGTGATTTTTTTCAGCAACATAATAGCGGTTCCTTGTCCAGGCCATCGATCTGCTCCACAACACTTCATTTGTATGGTTTTGGAATGTTCTCTGATACTAAATGTGATCCATAAACAAAGTGATTCCTAGTTTTGGGTGTCTGCATGAATATTTACACAAATTTGACTCTCAACCAATAGAGTTTGACAGAGTTCTATGCAGAAAAACAAAAACACTACAAAGATATATCATTGAAGTATGAAATGCAGAGTATAGAGCTTGATCTTGAGTTTTATTTCCAAATTTCAAGCTTCTCAAAGGAAAAACCTGATATACAAGGACAAAATACTAAATCTAGATGCACCTTTCTAGTTTTCTAAGTTTATAAATTTCCCCTACCTCTACTTCTGAATTGGAAGAACCCCGTATTTGGAACTCATTATGATGTTTAAGTCAATGTTGAGGTCAAATGGTCAATGGAAAATGTCGATATGTGGATGGTCATTCAACAACTAACTTGTTTGTATTGATATGAGGGATCAAATGTGCCATTATTATAGAATTACTATTATTAATATTATGATCATCTTTTCTAAGACTCCTATGTAGGTGGTTATCAGTGAAATAATAAAATAACAAGTGATATCCCCAAGATTAACAAACAACAAAAGGGATTTAAAAAGGTTAGTTGAATGCTAGTGGCATGCAAACAGGGAAAAACGACCTGCAACAAAGTAAATCAAGAGAAATAGTTAACAGTTCTTTTTGCAAGGAAAGGCATGGCATGTCAAGGAAAGTCCTATCAATGCAAGGCAAGGTCAATGCAAGGCATGGCATGTCAAGGAAAGGCCTGTTAATGCAAGACAAGGTTTGTCAAAGCAAGGCATGTCAAGGCAAGGAAAGGCAAGGCAAGGCAATGAATTTAAAGGCAAGGAAAGGCAATGAATTTCAAGGCAAGGCATGGCATGTAAAGGAAAGACATGGAAAGGAAAGGAAAGGGAATTCATGGAAAGGCTAGGAATTGCAAGGAAAGTCATGGTAAGGCATGAAAATGCATGGCATGCCAAGGCAAGGTAAGACATGTCAAGGAAAGGCATGGCTTGTCAAGGCAAGGCATGGATTGTCAAGGAAAGTCATAGAGAGGAAAGGAAAGACATGTCAAGGCAAGGAATGACTAGGCTAGGCATGGCATGTCAAGGCAAGGAATAGAATGACATGTCAAGGCAAGGCAAGAAATTTCAAGGCAGGACATGGCAGGGCAAGGCATGTCAAGGCAAGGAAAGGCAAGGTCTGTCAATGCAAGGCATGTCAAGGCAAGGAAAGGAAAGGTCTGTCAATGCAAGGCATGTCAAGGAAAGGCATGTCAATGCAAGGAAATACATGTGTTTAGTTAAGGAAAGGTCTGTCAAGTCAAGGAAATGTCTGAAAAGGTCAAATAAGGGGTGAAAATCTAATTCGAAAGCTATTGTGTTTAGTATCGTTTTGTAGAATTTTCCTAGGAAATCCCCCCCATACATTCATGATATTTATATATAATTTTGGCTTGGTTATAGAGACTTGTATCATACTCTCCATTTGGATTATAGTAGGGAACTTTGTTTAAATCCAACAATTTCTCAAAAAAAAGGAAAGGAATATTTTTTTTTGATAAAATGTTCCTAATGGTTCTCTTAAGTAGTCACCTTAATCAAGATCAAAATCAGTTGAATTCAAAACCAAAATCACCCTACACTAAAATGTAGCCACCTTGGGCACATAACAATCTGTATGTATGTCTATGATAACATAAAGAACAATAGATAAAGTCTTTTGCAATCAATCCCACATACTAAATAACTTAGGCTAGGCACATCCATTAAGTAAGAGTTGATAGAAGTCCAACCTCATGTTTGTTTGTCATGATTTATCACTATTTTTGGGGTCAATCCCCATCCTTTAGTTGTATCTTGTAGGCTCAATATTAGGATAATCCCTTCCCAATGATACTAGGTTCAAGTTTTGGAGGATTTTTAACCTCTAATATGATGAGAATGAGAGAGTGAGTGTAGAAAATTTTCTTTCCCTAACAACACATATAACTTGGCGGTGAGGCATTCTCTAATGGTATTATGAGTCATGACTATAGGTAAGGCATCATAATTCAATCATTGGATAAAAAAATCGATTTAGAAAAAACCAAGTAGACAAATGCAACCATAATTAAGAAATTGAGGTGGGCGATAAGGTAGTGCCATGTGTAAGATTCATCATCCCATTTACATAAGTTAGAAACTTTACAACAACAAAAGATACACAATTGATGATAGAGACCATTTGAATTATTGCATGAGAGGCACATTCTATGTTTCCAATATGGGTAATATGTGTCATGAGTGATTTCAATAAGTGTAATGTTGGGGTCATGTTGGATCTTCACATTAAAACAACAATATCCATAAGCGCATGTAATGTTGGGGTCAATTTGGCATGCACAACAAAATTGGCATGCACATCAGCCCTGTGTCTACTGTGCATGCTAAATTGGCATGTACAATATCCCTATTGGTTGTTGTGCATGCCAATTTGGTATCCCTTACATCGAGACAATTTATAAAAGTAATATATATATATATATAAAGAAATCATCCTTCAACTCAAATACCATCCCAGTCCGTAAAAAGGTTTTCAAAGCTACCTCCCCATCTTGTTGCAAAAGAAACATTAATACAAAAATCTTAAAGGTGGTGGTAAGGACCAGTGTTTGTTGTAAAAAGGGTGGAAGAGGCTAACCCATCAGAGTGTTGAACATGCTTGCTGATAGCTGGTACCGACCTATGGTATGACTAGGTTAACTCGTCAGAGTACTGAACAGGCTTGCTGGTAGTGAGGCATTCTACCTGGAGAGGATGATAATTGAAAAATGATAAATAAAAATAATAAGTCTTTGATTTTCAACTTGTCCTGATGTATGGCACTACTTGTAGGCATGACTGAAAAGAAGTATGCATGGTTAAGAAAAGGTAAATGAACTCCATTAACTTTCCATTGGGGACTAACTTGAAGATGATCTTAAGACCCTCTTGTCTAATTCTTCTTAACTATATGTAAGATGTCTTGTCTTACAGGTGGGGCCATGCTCTTAACCATTTCTCTAGGCTAACATGTGAAATTTACTTATACACTCAGAAGCTATAAATCTCAGGATATTGGAAGCATTGACCAGTTTCCTATATGATTGATTGAGAAAATGTTACTATGTTTAGGAGGTAAGGGGTTTCCTGAGCTAAAATATGTTCATTTGTTTAGCAAGTCTATGTGATAAGACTATATTATTTATGCCATGAAGAGATATACCATGAAACCACTTTTTACAAAATTTATCAAGTTTAATATGTCTTCAATTGTTGATAATTTCATATCATGATGATGAAAAATGATCAACTATATATTATTTTAGT
The DNA here is from genome assembly GCA_009831015.1 of Picea engelmannii. Lineage (NCBI taxonomy): Eukaryota > Viridiplantae > Streptophyta > Pinopsida > Pinales > Pinaceae > Picea > Picea engelmannii. The sequence continues at coordinate 13,372 of WSFP011467770.1, forward strand.
AATATCATGATTTCTTTGTTTATGTGTAGATGACAATATTGGTACTACATCACAATTTTGGTTTCTAGATCTCTTCTCATGACCAATAAAAGGGAGAACTGATCAAAACAATTGTGTAGATTGATTATTCCAAGAGAGAGGGGGATGTTCATAACTCAACAGTTTTGTTTTTTCCAACTATAAACTTCCTTTTCCACAATAGATATTGTAACTCGGCTAGCAACTAACACCTCTTTTCTCAAGCATTCTTTGTTGCAGCTACATTTCAATGAAAGCAACCAGGATGGATACTTCATTTGCAGCCACCCTATCATCCACCTTGACGGTCTAGAGTATTACAATACTGATGATCTTAGAAAATACATTCTTATGGTTTTATAATTTTCAATCCTAGTGTCAGATGGAGTATTGTATGAAGTATTGTAATTTACAATGCCTAAGGTAACCAAAAACTAGGTATAGCTACTTGAATCCCATGATATTTTGATCTAAAAGATGGCTAAACATGAAAATTTACGAGTTCAAGCTCCCTAGTTTGCATATAGATTTAATAAGATAGAATATTTAATCTTCTTCATATGGTCAATTTGGGTATTCCTTTATGATCTGAACATTCATCTATTTTCAAACATTCAAATTTTATGATAATGTACAAGTGATTTTGGGTATTAAATGTTCTATTTTGTAAGTGGTTTCATAGCCATCCTTTCATACTTATATTCCATAAATAAAAAGGAAACCTACAACTTCTTCATACTGTTCAAATGATTATCATTTTCAATCATAATGTCCAAGTCTTTGACTTGGACATTGATCGAACATTTCATGTGATATCATTTTTTAGGGAGGCTGGATCTTAGGATACAACATTATGGAAAATTTAATTATTCTATGTAATGATTACTTTGGGTGGTGTCTTGGTCAAATTTAATATGTGCCAAATGAATCGAACTACATGACACCCATTTACATCATTCGAGCGTACTCATGGTTTTGTTTAAAAATAGAGCACTATGTCTCTTCAACCCATTCTCATTTCCCATCCACCTTACATTCTGTCGCCATGCCTAATCTCCATGAACCCTCTTCATATGATGAGATCTTATCCATTCCCAAGTTCATAGCCTATAGAGATATTTTTCTCCACACGGGGTGGGGTTCGTTTTTTTCAAGTTTGCAAGGGCGCGACGATGGTGTATCCCTGCAATTCTCCCTTATATTTGATGGGAAGACTGCCCATATCGGGTTGCTCACTTTCCCTATCTCTGAAGAATCCATCGCCATTGCCACAAAGCTTTTGGGACTTGGAGACTGGTGGTCTAAAAACTATAAGTTGCCACGTCAAGCCTATGACCACGTTTCCAAACCAGAGTATCAGAATGTTTCTGGGGCTAAGGGTTATTCGAAGGGATGGATTAGGGACAAGTTTCTTAACCATATGGTTATCATCACTAGGTTAATCACTTGTGACGGTAAGTATTCCACTTTCAAGACTTGCCATTTTCATCTATTGGCTCATTTCCATTCTGATAAGCCTCTCAACTTTCCATTTTTCTTTTGGAAGAGCCTTGAGAAAATTTCTTCCCAGGTTCGTAAGAATATGGAAAACCCCAGTCATAGTTTGTTCCACCATGGTCTTATCAAACTACTCGTTGCCTCAGAGCTGCAAAAGCATAATCAAACTTGGGAGGATTTTCTTTATGAATTCTTGAACCCTCATTTGATGATCTGAGCAGTCAAGTGAGCAGTTAATTTCGAGTTTAATCCTCACTCTCACCCTCGTCCTCCTAAGTCCAAAAACCCCCCAACCAATCCTATCTCTTCAGTAATTAAAAATCCTAAAAATTATATTTTCACCCTAGAGGATGACAAACCTACTACTCACTTTCAACCTTCTTCGAATTCCACTATTTCTAAGAAACAAAGGATGCATGGTTCTTTTCAAAACATTTTCCCTCTAGTTCCTACAAAGAGGCGTGGTGCTAATAGGTTTAAAACTAAACCATCTCGAATGTGTACATGGAGCATGGTTGGTAAATTTGGTAAGATGCCTCCTAATATCTCTGATCCCATCTAGGTGTCTTCATCACCCTATGATCACAATAATCCTCATAAGAAGCTTAAAGAGAGTTATACAAGAGAATCTAATCTTGATGTGAAGATTGATTCTGAACCTATTATGCCTAATATTATTCAAGAATCCATTGTCACACCTTCCCCTAAAACTTGTATACCTTCCAAAAAGTGTGACATTCCATCCACATCAACCATTGATCCCTTGCCACCCTCTACTTTGAAATCTGATCAATCTTCAACTATTGAATAGTTACAACAAGAGAATGCTCAATTAACCCACTGAATTCAAGAATATGAAACATTGGATCACCATATTCAACATGATAATTTTGTTTTGCAGTCCAAGGTTAATTCTCTGCAGTGTCTAGTTGATGATATGACTGCCTCCAACCACACCTTAAGAATGAAATTGAAGTATCAGAAGAAATCCAAACATAAATCTTCAGAACGTGAGGAAAATGCACCTAAAGACTAATTCATATCCTCCTTCAAGTTAAGGTCACTTCCTTAGGGGTATAATTTCATTTTGGCAATCCCATTTTGCTTTGGAGAGGGACCTGCAAAAACTCAGGAGTAGGGGAGATGATGACCCCACATTTTTCCTACTTTTTCCTCGCTTCAAACCTCTTTTTGCATATGAAAAATAGGCATTTTGTATCTCTATCATCCTTTTTGGTATTTTTATCAGTTTCCTTTCATCATTTTTCCATGGGATACAAATTAGGTAAGTATTGCATTTATTTTGATGGTTTTAATATATTTAATGTTAAGTTTGAATTTAATTAATTGGGGGTCATCATTTGACATATTGTTCTTATGATAAAAAGGTCAAAGTTGTAATCTGGTCCTTCATCCAACAGCTCGAATTTACATATAAGGAAAATATGGACCTTCATTCGACACTTAATATGAAACTCGGAGTGTAGTGAGGTCGTTGGTTATCATATCTGCGAGCCTTCCCTGACAAATACAAAATGTGGTTTTTTTGTCTATTAGAACCATATTACTATGGGTCCTATCATGCTTTTGTTTGAGCACTTGAATTTGCTCCTATATTCGAGGCTATGGATGTTAATGAATATGTTGTATGTTGCCATCTCATTGATGAGGGTTAACAATTTTCTGTTTTAGAAGAGTGTCGACCCTTTCAGTGGTCGACCTCTCAGTTGTAATGAAACTCTATATATATGAGGCCACTAAAAATTATGAGAAGGGAGATGATTTTTGTACTTTGTTTAAACTAGTCATTGCTATGAATTCTTGGTTATAATATAGACTACTCGATTCAATGTGTTGAAAGTTGTGACTGTCTTGTGAGCTGGATTACCACAAATACTCATGGGGCCCACCAGTAGTTTGTGTGTTTGATTGTATATTCATATTTATATATTTTTCTCTTTTACAGGCTAATCACTTAAACTATGTTTTAGTTATATATATGTATCTTTGTTTGATCACTTAACTATGTTGTAAACATATATACCCTCCTTTGATTATTTAGACTCTGTTTCAAGTATGTATATCCCTTTTGCAGGTTGATTATTCAAATTGTGCATATTGATTAAAAGGTTTTTCATAATCCATTTAGACTGTTATTGTGAATATCATAGAATCACCTAAGCTAACCCTTGTAGGACTGTGTAAACCATCCTATCTCTGTTGAAGCATTTCAAGTTCAAGTGTGACATCATAATTTCCAACTCTAAGTTCCTTTTGAGTAATTATTGTATAGATCTAAATTAGTTTAAAGAGCATGTTTTCCAATGTATTGACATTTCTTCAATGGTGAATTTTTTAGTGAATTATTTTGTTTCTACTTTGCATCTATCTGTAGAAGTCACTATCAATTTTATTCCATTTGAATTATCCATTATACTTAGGTGTCATCGTGAAATTATTCTCCAATGCGGACGATAAAAGATAATAAGCACCTTAATTTGAATTAGGTAGACAAAAATAGATTAGGAGAGTACTTTTTGTCATAGATTAGTGTGTCAGCTAGATAATGTTTTTATTTTCTTTAATGTAGAAGTAATTGTGATTTCTTAACTCAGTCTTAAAAATATATTCTAAAATAAAGTTAATTTCTTTTGAGAAAAGATGGTTTATTTTAGTTCCATAGATATTCTAAAATAGAGTTAATTGCTTTTGAGAAAAGATAGTTTATTTTAGTTCCATAATCGTAGATTGCTTATAATTTTGAATCATTATAGTAGCTCCATATTTTTACTTTGTAAATTTGGAATAAATTCATTTTTTACTTTTCAAATAGATCTTAGTCTACTTGTAGTCTTTATATCATCTTTTGAGAATAGAATTGCAAATTTAAGCACAATGTGGAATCTGGATCCTTAGGATAGATTACTCTTTTGCTTGTTCAATTCACTTTCCATACCTCATTCTAGTACTAGGATTTAGTCATAGAACATAGTGGTAGGAATATATAAATAGTTAGCTCATGCTCTATCTTGACTCATATTGTGTTACAACTCAAAGTTTACTTACCCTGGTCGATAATTTAACTAAGGGAAATTAGGTATATAATTTACCCATCAACATTTATATGACTTACTGTATAATCATATAAGTTATTTAAGAGACATGATATATTCTAATTAAATTGAAATAAAACATATTAAATTAATAATTGTAAGAAAAACAATAAGCATTTTTGGAAGCAAGAAAGGAGGCAACAATGGAAG
>ML876804.1:7348-18149 GCA_009831015.1 Picea engelmannii
CTGACTGATAAAGTTGTTTTCTCCCTTTTTGTCGACGACCCGGTTTCCCTTGGTGTCTTTCCTGACCAAATCCCAACCCTAAGATTTTCTGTTTTTCTCAAGGAAGGACGAGAACTCATCATCATTTCATCTTGAATTATTGTTCATTTTGTTGCCTGAGCCCACAATAAGTAATCCAAGTCCTTGTTTACATAGAAAGAAACTATGAGCACAAAGTACAACACTCAAAGTGGTCTATTCTAGGCTCGAGGCAAGCAAGCAGGCAAGTTCAATTTTCAACGACGGAAATCCCAGGAGCAGTTCAAATCAATGGCTCTCAGTCTTTCAGAATGTCAAAGTTGCGCGAGTTTTAAGGACCAAGTGGAAGCCCTGGAGTTAAAGATCAAGCACCACGCGTCCTTCTTCATTGAACGGTCATTAGTTACTTCGGGAATTTGGGCTTCAGGAGTCTCAACAACTCCACTCCCTTTTTCCTTCGAAGAGTTTTTTCCCGAAGTTAAAGATCAAGTGCCATGTGTCCTTTCAGATCAGATGGTCATGATTCACTTCGGGAGTTCGGGCTTCGGGAGTTTCGAAGCTTCCCTTCTCACTTTCTTCTAAACTGCTTTTGCCCGAAGTTGCAGATATCTGACACGCGTCCTTCTAGATTGAATGGTCATCATTTACTTCGGGAATTCAAGATTTGGGAGTCTCAACAACTCCACTCCCATTTTCCTCCGAATCATTTTTCTCCGAAGTTAAAGATCAAGTGCCACGCGTCCTTTCAGGTCAGACGATCATGATTAACTTCGGGAGTTCGGGATTCGGGAGTTTCGAAGCTTCCCTTATCACTTTCCTCCGAAATTATTTTTCTTGAAGTTGCATATCTCTACCACACGTCCTTCCAGATTGGACGATCATCATTTATTTCGGGAATTCGGGCTTCGGGATTTTCAACATCTCCACTCCCGATTTCTTTCGGAGTGCTTTCATCCAAATTCCATCGATTGTTGTCACATGTCCATTTGAATCAATGGTCGTCGTTCACTTCAGAGCTTCAACATTCATTTCAGGTCTCCACATCACTTCGGGCCCATATTTATGCTAGCTCTACATGCAGACCCCTCTCGAGCTCTGAATTCCAAAGTACGTGGAAACCATCAGTGCAAACATGTGGCACCCTTATCAGTCATGACATGTGGCATCCATCTAGGGCTGACACATGGCACTCATTTCAAGCATTTTTGGACGTGTCTTCAGCCTATTTTCGAGTGACACATGTCACCCCTCTGTTTGCAACACGTCAACATAGTGACGTCAGGCCTCCACGTCAGATCATCCTCTGAGAAGTGTTCTTGTTCAGCGCCAAAAATTAGCGCCATCTCTAAGCATGGTTAGAAGGATCCTAAAGTTGGCGGGCAGATAAACTTTAGCGGGGACGTTAAGTTAGCATAGGTGCCCAGATTGCGGACCGAGGCCAGATCAATGACCACGCTCCATTGCGGGGACGCAACATGCTCGAAAGGTAAAATATTTGAGCGGTCCCGCAATTGAAACCATGGTATAGCCTAAGAGCTACATGGCAGTTAGCGGTGAATTGCGGACCCAAAAGAGGTCTGGGTCCAAATCACCTTTGATGGCCCCGCAATCACATGCTCATAAAGTGTCAAATCCGAGAGCAACGCGTGTCATCCCCCTAGGCGTTAAGCCTCATCCTTATCCCAATGAGAGATCAATTAATGAAAAAGGAGTGGTGGTTCAAACCTCGACTCACTCCATAAATAAAAGGCGTGGAGGATCTGATCGTGGAGACAGAGTTGCCAGCTTGAGGTACCATGGTGGACGATTTTTCATGCAGGCCCATGCTGAGTTGAGTTTGCGTCTAACAGGAGGATACACGCATAGGCTGGCAGAGGAAGGCACAGGCGAAAGGCTTTGAATGAAATGGCCAGATCACACCCCTGGTAGTTTTGGGACTGATCTGAGTATAAATAGATCAGTTCAATATTTTGTTATGGTCGTCAACTGGTTGAGCAGAGCTCCCTACTATGTAATTTTGATGCCAGAACTGTTCTCTAGTTATGTATCAAATTTGAGACTTTAGCATTAATAAAAGTCAACTTATTTCATCTCTTTGTTTAAACTATGTTGAAACACTCAGGCATGGAGGATCCAGTCGAGGGTTATAGTTCTATTGTAATGTAGGTTTGATTACAATATTGTTGTGACTAGTTTTAGTTAGCTTCTTTGTTATCTTATTTCCCCTTACATTGAAAGGCTCAGGCATGGAGGATCTGGTCGAGTTGTTGTATTTGCATGGTAATGTAGGTTTGATTATTATGTTGTTGTGACACATTTCAGTGTCTTAAACTTAAGTTCAAGAGTGATCTTAAGCCTGAGTTTTTATTCACCAAGCTACTTGAAAGCCGGATGCTCATAACAGTCTTGTTCACTCCTTTCACCAAGTCTTCCTTATGCTCACACTTAAACTCAAATCTTTGATTGAAGTTAATGAGGACCTCACTTCCCTGTGCATTGCTTGTCCAGTTTCCGTGTTAAAATCATTCTTGTACTAAGTTTCATCCATTTGACATCCACTCATAAAACCAACATCCACCAAACATTCTGATGGGTACTAGGCTTATCCTCTTGCAATCTGAGGGTGACTCTCAGTACCAACATACACCTTCCCTCATAAACATTCATCTTTAGACAAATTGATAAAAACTTCCTTAAAATTCAATCTCTTTATCTTTTTGCATGATTTGAATCTATTTATGTGAATGTTTTCACGAGCATCACATGTCATCTGTATTATCGTTAAACAATTTTGATATCATGCTTGTAACATGAACAAAATAATCGTTATACCCTTTTCGAATATGCGTTTTAGTAATTGTAAACTATTATTTTAATAATTATTAGTAATGGAAGTTTATTGTTGGCTTTCTATCATTTTGATTCATCATCATAAAACTGGTCATTTTTGTGTGATATAAATGGTATGGTGTTTTAGCAGTTATTCATCATATACACATGAACATGTTTTTTGACATCTACATGTAACTTGTTTGTTCACTAGAAGTAGGTTTGAGGTATGTTGCAGCTGCCAGATTCTATTGAGGATGGGTGATTGAAAGGTCGTGCTTCTCCAGTCTTCAATAGTTTCCCTTAGACCTGTGTTATTCTTGTCCATTTTTCTCATAATGCTGGCACTATGATCCCAGATGAACGAACTATAGGGGCAAAGATTGAGGAGATGATTTTGAGTTTCTTCCTCTCATCCACATAACTGACACCAGGAGGGGCCAATGAAACCCCTTTTCCTTAAATTGTCCCAGGTGAGAATGTTGTTGTGCACCACTAACCAGAGGAAGGTAGTAATTTTTTGCCAGGACTTCATGTCCCAAATTTTCCCCCAAACCTCCTCTCGAGGTAAGGTTTTGTGACCCGCTTTGAGGTGATAAGATTCTGGGATGTTGAAGGCACATGTGGTGGAGTGTCCCCATTTGAGAATGTCCTCCCCTTGATGAGTTAAAATTTTCCTTGCAGCAAGATGCTCCTGCAAGGGACGAAGGTTTAACTCTGGGGGAATGTTCAGGGTCCCATGGGAGTTTTTCCATGTGCTCCAGATTTCCCCCGGATCAAAAGGTTTCCAGAAATCAACCTGTACTTTATGGAGTCCAGTTGCGGTTGTGAAGGGAATGAGGTTTCTGAGAGTCGGGTCAGTGTTCAAGGCTGGGAGTTGTTGCCACGAATCACTCGAGAAGTATGTCGAGGATCCACATTGCAGTTCCCAGAACGAGTGGTCCATGATAAGTCCTTGATTGTTCCTGGCCGCGTTCCAGATGAGCAAACCTGGGCTTTGACCATTCCACCTAATGAGCTCTCTTTCGGGGATTTTGGGGATGTATTTTTTCCTCCACAGTCGTGCCCAAAGATCTTGGGGTCTCTTTAACCATCTCCACTAGATTTTGGCACTAAGGACTTTGTTGAGAATGGCTAGGTCCTGGAGACCAAGGCCTCCTGCTTTTTTTGGATTGCAGACTTTTTGCCAGCTTACAAGAGATAAAAGCGGTGCTTGAAATCCAATCGGTGTATTGGTTGGCCTTGACACAAATCCCGGCTACAGTTCTGAACTGGATTCGTAAACTGGTATTTTCCTTTCTCTGGTTTGGTAATAAACAATCTTCATCCTTTCACTTATGCAATTGGGAGACTTTATCAAAACCTAAAGTGTATGGAGGTTGGGGACTTAGAAACATCTTTTGTTTCTCGAGAGAATTAGCTGCAAAATTGTTGTGGTGTGGATTGATGCATACAGGCATTTGGCAATGGGTTTTAAAAGATAAATACTTGCCCCATATTTTGGTGATGACTTGGCTGCGCTCAGCTCTGCTAGTCTCATCTTTTGGCTCCCAAACCTGGAAGAACCTTCTAAACTCTTTACCTTTGATTGTGCACTGACTTGCTTGGAAACTGGGTGCGAGTGATTCCATTATTGCTGGAAAGGATGCAATTTTGGGTATAGGGAAGGGTTCCTTTCTTTCTGTTGAGTTGATTACACGCTTAAATAGCAAAAATGTATATTTTCTTTTTCAAGCTAGTCGGGTTTCTATAAAAGGGTCGATCTCCTCCAATTGGCTTGACAACACAGATTTGGGACTGGAGGGTGACTATGATTCTGAATGGGATCGGTATAAGATGAGCTTGATTGGAGCTGGCATTGTTATTTCCGACAGACATGATGAGCTAAGGTGGACTTGTGGTGATTGTTCAGGATTGATAACAACAAAAAATGTATACAATGTGCTGACAACCGATCTATGGAAGAACAAAATAGGAGGTTGGAGGAAAAATATGTGGGGTTGGGATTTCTCACAAAAGATTAAACTGTTTGCATGGCTTCTCATTGAAGACAAATTACTCACTTGGAATAATCTCCAAAAGAGAGGTTGGTATGGGCCATGATTCTGTCATCTTTGCAAAGGAAATGGGGAATCTTGATTACATCTTTTTGTACATTGCCCTTTCACTTGCACTATTTGGAAAAATATCAAAGAGCATTACAAGCTATCTACAGGGTGGACAAGAACTTCAGTGAAGGATTGTTTTGCAATTTGGGCATCCAAGAATCATAGTCTTTCATCCATGCCATCTTTCATATGTTGGTTCATTTGGCTCGAAAGAACTTGACTACTTTTGAGCAAGGAATCCATCTTTGGAGAAGGTCATTTATCTATCCTCAGGCGCAGTGAGAAGCCATAGACCACATAAACCTATGCACTCTATTAGACGTTCAGTCCATATTTTTCCATTTAATAGAATTATAGGATGGTTCGATGGGGCTGCTCAAACAAATGGGGAACAAAGTGGAGCGGTTGGAGTCATCAAGATTAATGAACATTCAGTGTATAAGTGGGCACTCAATTGTGGAGGAGGATCAAACACAAGAGCGAAACTTTTGGGTTCTTGGGCTGCTCTAACCTTGGCTCATAGACTTTCTATCACAGACTTCCATGTCTAGAGGATTCAAAAATTGTAATTGACTGTCTAAATAACAAAGGATCTCTTCAGGCCATCTCTATTGACTGTTGGAAGGACAGGATAAAGGAACTCTTCAAGTTCTTTTCAGTCATCACTTTTGTGCATGTTTACAGAGAAGAAAATCTTACGGCTGATATTTTATCAAAAAAGGCCCTCACTACACATCCAAGAGCCATAGCTTACAATCAATGGGTAGATGGTCATGAGGGACCAAGACACTTTTTAAAGTTGTACTATTTGTTACTTCAGTGGACTCTATCTGTGAGAAGACATATCGGATGGTAGTATTTTTGGTATGTATGTAAGACAAAAAAACTTTTTTTTGTAAAAGTTTTGTCCACTGTTTTGGACAGTCTCTTTAGAGATTTTTTTTGAAGGGCTCATTATTGTACTTTGTAGCTTCTCTGTTATGGCTAGTGGATATTACTCAAGGCGAGTACTATGGTTGTAATAGTTTTGACAATGTGAACATATTATATATCTTAATATAATGTGCAATTTTCTAGTGGAAAAAAAAGTAGCAATCTCTTCCTATCATTTTTCATACTTTCTTTTTATAATATATGAAAATTGTAAGTTTTAATTTTTGAATCTCCTATAGATTGTATTTTTTTTTAGAGTCACCAAACTCCTTCACATATCCACTCATGCCTAGGGGATTTTAGAATAGTTTTACAAGCAAATCTTCATAAATAATCTTAGAAAAGGATACCAATGGATAGAGCAAAGTACAATAATACTAGGAACATCCACTCTAGGTGGTAGTTGCAATTTAAACCCCCTCACTAGGAGTGAAGACTTCATGAATCTTAGCACTTCAATTCTAATAAGGATTTGGCTCACCAATCTAAATCCTAGACATCATTTAGCCTCCATGGAACCTTGAGGTCAATGAAAAAAGGGAAAATGGTAGCATTGAAGATTATTTTACTCCTAACTCTTGATTCTCTTTCTTCATTGTTTTTGCTTTGTATCATAAGTAAACATGTGCTTGCACACTTCTTGTATATGAATTTTTAAGAATGCTCTCATAACATATGCAACTTTTGTAAGTGTAATCTGTATATGGGAATTGTAATTTTCATTCACTCCGTAAATAAAAATAACTATTTTTTCTTTGGAAAAAATATTTACTTGTTATACTAAATAAAGATAAGAAAGTAAATTATTGTAGGTTGTTGGAAATTAAGTTTCTCCGTGAATATTACATTATAATATTTTTCAATAGATGTAGATTATGTTTTCAAATTCTCTCCACAAATTTTGGGTAATTCATATAAACTTATACTCTTAATCATGGAGACTTTTTTTGCTCTATTTAGTTATATCATAAGGGTTTTGGAAAGTGGTTTTACTATATCATAAGAGTTTTATAAAGTGATTGCTAAAAATCATTGTTTTCTATGTTTCGCTATATCATAAGAGTTTTGGAAAGTGGTTTTGCTATATCATAAAAGTTTTAGAAAGTGATTGCTAAAATTAAAATTATTTTGTTTTGCTAAAGTGGTTTTATTATATCATAAAATTTTTGATGGCTAAAATTAAAATTATTTTGAAAAAATTGCAACAATCATTTTGATATAAAATATTAGAATTTAAAAATCTCCTCAAAACAAATTTTAAATTCATCATATAAAAATTCCTCAACCTAGGATGCAAATTTCAAGCCTGTTCTCAATCATCTCAACATGAAAAACTCACCCAAAAAATATCCTATATTACAACGATTTAATAAATCGTTTCAAGGCACATCTCTAGACAGAAACTGTTTTTTTCTCGATATTCCCTGTCAAGCACATCTATCAAACATGTACCATACAAATGAAAAATCCAATTTTCAATAAATCTCGCTTGAAGAACCATTCTAGCATTCCAGCGATCATAATATTTTAAACGAAGGAAAGGATATGACATCTCACAAACAAAACAAGCAATCTAATTGAAGAAAAGTCCTCTTCGTCACAGTTACAAACAGAAATTACATCTTAAATACGAAGTGGAAATTACATCTCAAAAACAAAGCAAGCAATCTAATTAGAAGAAGGTCATGTTCTTTAAAGTCAGAAACAACGTTTTTATCCAGATACCCTGCAAGTTCACCCCTTTCCAACTTTCACTTTCCATTAAGGGGAATGATCTCTTTTGTATTCTTCCCATTCTTTCGACCACATCATGTAGGTGCTTCCTTTCAAGAAAACATCTGAAGAAATTTTGAGAGTATTTTTCATGGTTGTGACATACTTTTCAAATTGTTCAAGCCTTTGTAGACTTTGGTGTTGACCTTGTTTGAGATTTTCCAGGTCTTTCCGAGCCTCTTCTACATATGCCCAAAAGCACGAGTCCTCAGTGAGCTATGCAGAATTTGTGCAGGGTCTTTGACCTTTTGAACTGCGAGTCTTTTCTTTCTCTTCCATCCATTTCTGAAGAACTTTATGACGATTGGGTTTTCCATGTGAAAGATAGTTGTCGTTACGGTTATTACGATAATAATGTGTAATATCCAAAGGCTCCACAAGTTTTCTATATGTATTGCCCACATTTATCCACTTGTTTTGGGATTCAAAATTGCCTGGCAACTCATGCTTCTCCCAAAGATCAATAATCTCATCCCAAAACCCTTCGATCTTTAACCTATGGCGATCAGCACAAATATCCTTCTTGTCTTGGTACTTGAAGGAATCATAATATGTGATGCCATCTTCCTTCTCACACGAATATCCTTTTTGTCTTGGTACTTTAAGGAATCATAATATGTGATGCCATCTTCCTTCTCACAACGCTCTTTATACCACTCAAGCTCTGCCATACTACTTTGTCTTAAGCTTAATCCAATGGCTAGCTTATCAACATTTTTGTTATACTTGTTTTCAATGTCTCTAGCCTTCCATAGGGAAACCTGTGCATGATAATTTTGCGCAAAGTTATCATCACCATTTCAACAACATCAAGCATCAATTAGTATGTAAACTAAGAAAATAAAATTCAAAAGCCCAGATAACTACATTACAATCTTATATCTATGCAGTAAGAAATTAATAGAACTTCTATACAAGCTAAGCGAAAGGACATGCATTTTACCAAAGACTCTATGGACATAAATAATAAGCTCTTCATTTTCTTATTACTCTATTCTTTACAGAAAGCTCAAAAAGCCCTGGACTAGGAAAAACAACATGCACAATAAAGACCTTTACTGGGAGTTCATTAAATTGAAATCTTGTCACACATAACATAAAAGTAAGGTGCTTTACATCCGACGTGGAGGAGATGTTCGTGCCTGTCTTTTGTGTGTTTGTATAGTGTTTTTATCAACATAAAAAAAAAAAAACCTTTCCATGTAATCCATATATACGAGGCCCTTTCCATGTAACCCAGATATACGAGGCCCTTTCCATGTTTTTGTCGTATGAAGTGCGGCACGGAGATGAAGCAATCGTACGGAAATTCTTCGATATACTCCAAGACTATCATAAATTCATAAAAGACTACAGAGAAAGGGAAATCGGGGCAGAGATACGAAGAAAGTGTCGAGAAATTCTTGTTTGTGTCGTATGAATTCAATAAAGGAGATATGAAAAAAAGAGAGGTGTTGGTCAGAGATCGTCAACAAGATTGTCGGTAGTCTTCCACTAACTGAAAAAATTATTGTTTGCGTCGTATGAATTCAATAAAAGAGAAGAAGAAGAAGAAGTAATTTTAACATCCACGAGGCTAACAATAGCCTATGGGACAGACCGCCTCACACATTGATTTCAACAATTCAGCCCTTTTCATGTTCAACTTGATGATGAGCTCCCCTAACTTCTCCACTGTCCCCTCGCTAAATAAGTCATTCCAAGAGCTAGCCGTCAAGATATTTATATAGTTGTCCCTGTTGTCTTTGAAAGCTTCACACTCTAAAATGAAATGCTTTTCTGTTTCCACTTTTCTGGAGGTGCAGAACGCACACACCCTTTCTTCCCAAGCTTCTTTTGGTCTTTTCCAGCGTCTAGTTTCACAATGGAGTTGATGGGAATTGGTTCTTAATTGGGCAATAAGCATTTTGTCTCTCCAAGATAGATTGGCCCTGATGTACGCTTTTTGATGATGATTGTATGTGGGGTTAAACTCTTCAATATAATACTCTTTCTTTCTCCTGACCCCTTTATCCAAAGTTCGCTTGTGGAACCTATCAATAACAAAAGCCTTTATCTCTTTATTGTTCGTAGGGCACTTGTTCAAGTGGATATCCATTTACTAAGCCATTTAATATTTTGTCTCATCCACGTCTTCTTCCTTTTGCACAATATGTCATTGAAGATGACCTTAGGCCACCGACTGTCTTCCATTTGCTCAATTTTTTTTAGATATCTTATGAGATGCACCATAGCAATTGCTTCAATAGGAGCAGCCCCCATTTCACTCAGCATGTTATCATAAGGGACTGAACTTTTAATTTTAAACTTATTTGTGATCAAGCGTTTTTTAATCTTCTCAATTTGTTTCCACTGTAAGTCAGATGTGTTGCTGACCCACACTTCACACCCATATAGAACCGTCGGGATCACTAAAAGCCCAAAGAGAGTTTGCATAGTCTTCCAATCCCATAGCTCTACTTCTCTGCATCTATTTTGAAAAGCATAGAACGCTTTCCAACCTCCCAAAGTTCTTTTCTTTCTGCAGCCTTCCCAACTTGGATTTTTGTTGAAGTCAATTCCGAGGTATTTGTAATCTACCACTTCTTCAAGGGTGTTGCCTTCAAAGTAGAACTTATGTTGCTTATGTTTTCTTTTGCTAGAAAAAATTACCACTTTTGTCTTGCTAGTATTGACTTGCATTCCCACTGTACTACAAAAGCGCTCAAGGAAAATTAAGTGTTCTTGCAACCCAAGAGTGGATTTAGCAATCAGATTAAGGTCATCTGCATACAAAAGAAGCCTTATCACAAAATCCCCCAAAAGAGCACCATCACCCTCCTATGAGTTTAACCACTCTTCAAGTTTGTCAATATATAAGCCAAAGAGGGTAGGGGACAAAGGGCACCCTTGCTTGACCCCAATATCACTCCTAAGACTTTCAGAGATACCAACTGATGTTCTGATTTTGACTTTAACCTCCTCATAAAGCCTATGGACGACTGCTCTAAGATGTATAGGAACCTCAAGTTCTTCCATTCTATGCCAAAGCTTATCTCTAGGGACCGTGTCAAAAGATTTTTTGAAATCGACAAAGCAACAAAAGGCTTCCTCTTTTTTCTCCCACACTTTTTCAATGATGTGCCTTAGAGTTATACCGT
>WSFP011467773.1:0-18149 GCA_009831015.1 Picea engelmannii
CTTCCATTGTTGCCTCCTTTCTTGCTTCCAAAAATGCTTATTGTTTTTCTTACAATTATTAATTTAATATGTTTTATTTCAATTTAATTAGAATATATCATGTCTCTTAAATAACTTATATGATTATACAGTAAGTCATATAAATGTTGATGGGTAAATTATATACCTAATTTCCCTTAGTTAAATTATCGACCAGGGTAAGTAAACTTTGAGTTGTAACACAATATGAGTCAAGATAGAGCATGAGCTAACTATTTATATATTCCTACCACTATGTTCTATGACTAAATCCTAGTACTAGAATGAGGTATGGAAAGTGAATTGAACAAGCAAAAGAGTAATCTATCCTAAGGATCCAGATTCCACATTGTGCTTAAATTTGCAATTCTATTCTCAAAAGATGATATAAAGACTACAAGTAGACTAAGATCTATTTGAAAAGTAAAAAATGAATTTATTCCAAATTTACAAAGTAAAAATATGGAGCTACTATAATGATTCAAAATTATAAGCAATCTACGATTATGGAACTAAAATAAACTATCTTTTCTCAAAAGCAATTAACTCTATTTTAGAATATCTATGGAACTAAAATAAACCATCTTTTCTCAAAAGAAATTAACTTTATTTTAGAATATATTTTTAAGACTGAGTTAAGAAATCACAATTACTTCTACATTAAAGAAAATAAAAACATTATCTAGCTGACACACTAATCTATGACAAAAAGTACTCTCCTAATCTATTTTTGTCTACCTAATTCAAATTAAGGTGCTTATTATCTTTTATCGTCCGCATTGGAGAATAATTTCACGATGACACCTAAGTATAATGGATAATTCAAATGGAATAAAATTGATAGTGACTTCTACAGATAGATGCAAAGTAGAAACAAAATAATTCACTAAAAAATTCACCATTGAAGAAATGTCAATACATTGGAAAACATGCTCTTTAAACTAATTTAGATCTATACAATAATTACTCAAAAGGAACTTAGAGTTGGAAATTATGATGTCACACTTGAACTTGAAATGCTTCAACAGAGATAGGATGGTTTACACAGTCCTACAAGGGTTAGCTTAGGTGATTCTATGATATTCACAATAACAGTCTAAATGGATTATGAAAAACCTTTTAATCAATATGCACAATTTGAATAATCAACCTGCAAAAGGGATATACATACTTGAAACAGAGTCTAAATAATCAAAGGAGGGTATATATGTTTACAACATAGTTAAGTGATCAAACAAAGATACATATATATAACTAAAACATAGTTTAAGTGATTAGCCTGTAAAAGAGAAAAATATATAAATATGAATATACAATCAAACACACAAACTACTGGTGGGCCCCATGAGTATTTGTGGTAATCCAGCTCACAAGACAGTCACAACTTTCAACACATTGAATCGAGTAGTCTATATTATAACCAAGAATTCATAGCAATGACTAGTTTAAACAAAGTACAAAAATCATCTCCCTTCTCATAATTTTTAGTGGCCTCATATATATAGAGTTTCATTACAACTGAGAGGTCGACCACTGAAAGGGTCGACACTCTTCTAAAACAGAAAATTGTTAACCCTCATCAATGAGATGGCAACATACAACATATTCATTAACATCCATAGCCTCGAATATAGGAGCAAATTCAAGTGCTCAAACAAAAGCATGATAGGACCCATAGTAATATGGTTCTAATAGACAAAAAAACCACATTTTGTATTTGTCAGGGAAGGCTCGCAGATATGATAACCAACGACCTCACTACACTCCGAGTTTCATATTAAGTGTCGAATGAAGGTCCATATTTTCCTTATATGTAAATTCGAGCTGTTGGATGAAGGACCAGATTACAACTTTGACCTTTTTATCATAAGAACAATATGTCAAATGATGACCCCCAATTAATTAAATTCAAACTTAACATTAAATATATTAAAACCATCAAAATAAATGCAATACTTACCTAATTTGTATCCCATGGAAAAATGATGAAAGGAAACTGATAAAAATACCAAAAAGGATGATAGAGATACAAAATGCCTATTTTTCATATGCAAAAAGAGGTTTGAAGCGAGGAAAAAGTAGGAAAAATGTGGGGTCATCATCTCCCCTACTCCTGAGTTTTTGCAGGTCCCTCTCCAAAGCAAAATGGGATTGCCAAAATGAAATTATACCCCTAAGGAAGTGACCTTAACTTGAAGGAGGATATGAATTAGTCTTTAGGTGCATTTTCCTCACGTTCTGAAGATTTATGTTTGGATTTCTTCTGATACTTCAATTTCATTCTTAAGGTGTGGTTGGAGGCAGTCATATCATCAACTAGACACTGCAGAGAATTAACCTTGGACTGCAAAACAAAATTATCATGTTGAATATGGTGATCCAATGTTTCATATTCTTGAATTCAGTGGGTTAATTGAGCATTCTCTTGTTGTAACTATTCAATAGTTGAAGATTGATCAGATTTCAAAGTAGAGGGTGGCAAGGGATCAATGGTTGATGTGGATGGAATGTCACACTTTTTGGAAGGTATACAAGTTTTAGGGGAAGGTGTGACAATGGATTCTTGAATAATATTAGGCATAATAGGTTCAGAATCAATCTTCACATCAAGATTAGATTCTCTTGTATAACTCTCTTTAAGCTTCTTATGAGGATTATTGTGATCATAGGGTGATGAAGACACCTAGATGGGATCAGAGATATTAGGAGGCATCTTACCAAATTTACCAACCATGCTCCATGTACACATTCGAGATGGTTTAGTTTTAAACCTATTAGCACCACGCCTCTTTGTAGGAACTAGAGGGAAAATGTTTTGAAAAGAACCATGCATCCTTTGTTTCTTAGAAATAGTGGAATTCGAAGAAGGTTGAAAGTGAGTAGTAGGTTTGTCATCCTCTAGGGTGAAAATATAATTTTTAGGATTTTTAATTACTGAAGAGATAGGATTGGTTGGGGGGTTTTTGGACTTAGGAGGACGAGGGTGAGAGTGAGGATTAAACTCGAAATTAACTGCTCACTTGACTGCTCAGATCATCAAATGAGGGTTCAAGAATTCATAAAGAAAATCCTCCCAAGTTTGATTATGCTTTTGCAGCTCTGAGGCAACGAGTAGTTTGATAAGACCATGGTGGAACAAACTATGACTGGGGTTTTCCATATTCTTACGAACCTGGGAAGAAATTTTCTCAAGGCTCTTCCAAAAGAAAAATGGAAAGTTGAGAGGCTTATCAGAATGGAAATGAGCCAATAGATGAAAATGGCAAGTCTTGAAAGTGGAATACTTACCGTCACAAGTGATTAACCTAGTGATGATAACCATATGGTTAAGAAACTTGTCCCTAATCCATCCCTTCGAATAACCCTTAGCCCCAGAAACATTCTGATACTCTGGTTTGGAAACGTGGTCATAGGCTTGACGTGGCAACTTATAGTTTTTAGACCACCAGTCTCCAAGTCCCAAAAGCTTTGTGGCAATGGCGATGGATTCTTCAGAGATAGGGAAAGTGAGCAACCCGATATGGGCAGTCTTCCCATCAAATATAAGGGAGAATTGCAGGGATACACCATCGTCGCGCCCTTGCAAACTTGAAAAAAACGAACCCCACCCCGTGTGGAGAAAAATATCTCTATAGGCTATGAACTTGGGAATGGATAAGATCTCATCATATGAAGAGGGTTCATGGAGATTAGGCATGGCGACAGAATGTAAGGTGGATGGGAAATGAGAATGGGTTGAAGAGACATAGTGCTCTATTTTTAAACAAAACCATGAGTACGCTCGAATGATGTAAATGGGTGTCATGTAGTTCGATTCATTTGGCACATATTAAATTTGACCAAGACACCACCCAAAGTAATCATTACATAGAATAATTAAATTTTCCATAATGTTGTATCCTAAGATCCAGCCTCCCTAAAAAATGATATCACATGAAATGTTCGATCAATGTCCAAGTCAAAGACTTGGACATTATGATTGAAAATGATAATCATTTGAACAGTATGAAGAAGTTGTAGGTTTCCTTTTTATTTATGGAATATAAGTATGAAAGGATGGCTATGAAACCACTTACAAAATAGAACATTTAATACCCAAAATCACTTGTACATTATCATAAAATTTGAATGTTTGAAAATAGATGAATGTTCAGATCATAAAGGAATACCCAAATTGACCATATGAAGAAGATTAAATATTCTATCTTATTAAATCTATATGCAAACTAGGGAGCTTGAACTCGTAAATTTTCATGTTTAGCCATCTTTTAGATCAAAATATCATGGGATTCAAGTAGCTATACCTAGTTTTTGGTTACCTTAGGCATTGTAAATTACAATACTTCATACAATACTCCATCTGACACTAGGATTGAAAATTATAAAACCATAAGAATGTATTTTCTAAGATCATCAGTATTGTAATACTCTAGACCGTCAAGGTGGATGATAGGGTGGCTGCAAATGAAGTATCCATCCTGGTTGCTTTCATTGAAATGTAGCTGCAACAAAGAATGCTTGAGAAAAGAGGTGTTAGTTGCTAGCCGAGTTACAATATCTATTGTGGAAAAGGAAGTTTATAGTTGGAAAAAACAAAACTGTTGAGTTATGAACATCCCCCTCTCTCTTGGAATAATCAATCTACACAATTGTTTTGATCAGTTCTCCCTTTTATTGGTCATGAGAAGAGATCTAGAAACCAAAATTGTGATGTAGTACCAATATTGTCATCTACACATAAACAAAGAAATCATGATATTACTAAAATAATATATAGTTGATCATTTTTCATCATCATGATATGAAATTATCAACAATTGAAGACATATTAAACTTGATAAATTTTGTAAAAAGTGGTTTCATGGTATATCTCTTCATGGCATAAATAATATAGTCTTATCACATAGACTTGCTAAACAAATGAACATATTTTAGCTCAGGAAACCCCTTACCTCCTAAACATAGTAACATTTTCTCAATCAATCATATAGGAAACTGGTCAATGCTTCCAATATCCTGAGATTTATAGCTTCTGAGTGTATAAGTAAATTTCACATGTTAGCCTAGAGAAATGGTTAAGAGCATGGCCCCACCTGTAAGACAAGACATCTTACATATAGTTAAGAAGAATTAGACAAGAGGGTCTTAAGATCATCTTCAAGTTAGTCCCCAATGGAAAGTTAATGGAGTTCATTTACCTTTTCTTAACCATGCATACTTCTTTTCAGTCATGCCTACAAGTAGTGCCATACATCAGGACAAGTTGAAAATCAAAGACTTATTATTTTTATTTATCATTTTTCAATTATCATCCTCTCCAGGTAGAATGCCTCACTACCAGCAAGCCTGTTCAGTACTCTGACGAGTTAACCTAGTCATACCATAGGTCGGTACCAGCTATCAGCAAGCATGTTCAACACTCTGATGGGTTAGCCTCTTCCACCCTTTTTACAACAAACACTGGTCCTTACCACCACCTTTAAGATTTTTGTATTAATGTTTCTTTTGCAACAAGATGGGGAGGTAGCTTTGAAAACCTTTTTACGGACTGGGATGGTATTTGAGTTGAAGGATGATTTCTTTATATATATATATATATTACTTTTATAAATTGTCTCGATGTAAGGGATACCAAATTGGCATGCACAACAACCAATAGGGATATTGTACATGCCAATTTAGCATGCACAGTAGACACAGGGCTGATGTGCATGCCAATTTTGTTGTGCATGCCAAATTGACCCCAACATTACATGCGCTTATGGATATTGTTGTTTTAATGTGAAGATCCAACATGACCCCAACATTACACTTATTGAAATCACTCATGACACATATTACCCATATTGGAAACATAGAATGTGCCTCTCATGCAATAATTCAAATGGTCTCTATCATCAATTGTGTATCTTTTGTTGTTGTAAAGTTTCTAACTTATGTAAATGGGATGATGAATCTTACACATGGCACTACCTTATCGCCCACCTCAATTTCTTAATTATGGTTGCATTTGTCTACTTGGTTTTTTCTAAATCGATTTTTTTATCCAATGATTGAATTATGATGCCTTACCTATAGTCATGACTCATAATACCATTAGAGAATGCCTCACCGCCAAGTTATATGTGTTGTTAGGGAAAGAAAATTTTCTACACTCACTCTCTCATTCTCATCATATTAGAGGTTAAAAATCCTCCAAAACTTGAACCTAGTATCATTGGGAAGGGATTATCCTAATATTGAGCCTACAAGATACAACTAAAGGATGGGGATTGACCCCAAAAATAGTGATAAATCATGACAAACAAACATGAGGTTGGACTTCTATCAACTCTTACTTAATGGATGTGCCTAGCCTAAGTTATTTAGTATGTGGGATTGATTGCAAAAGACTTTATCTATTGTTCTTTATGTTATCATAGACATACATACAGATTGTTATGTGCCCAAGGTGGCTACATTTTAGTGTAGGGTGATTTTGGTTTTGAATTCAACTGATTTTGATCTTGATTAAGGTGACTACTTAAGAGAACCATTAGGAACATTTTATCAAAAAAAAATATTCCTTTCCTTTTTTTTGAGAAATTGTTGGATTTAAACAAAGTTCCCTACTATAATCCAAATGGAGAGTATGATACAAGTCTCTATAACCAAGCCAAAATTATATATAAATATCATGAATGTATGGGGGGGATTTCCTAGGAAAATTCTACAAAACGATACTAAACACAATAGCTTTCGAATTAGATTTTCACCCCTTATTTGACCTTTTCAGACATTTCCTTGACTTGACAGACCTTTCCTTAACTAAACACATGTATTTCCTTGCATTGACATGCCTTTCCTTGACATGCCTTGCATTGACAGACCTTTCCTTTCCTTGCCTTGACATGCCTTGCATTGACAGACCTTGCCTTTCCTTGCCTTGACATGCCTTGCCCTGCCATGTCCTGCCTTGAAATTTCTTGCCTTGCCTTGACATGTCATTCTATTCCTTGCCTTGACATGCCATGCCTAGCCTAGTCATTCCTTGCCTTGACATGTCTTTCCTTTCCTCTCTATGACTTTCCTTGACAATCCATGCCTTGCCTTGACAAGCCATGCCTTTCCTTGACATGTCTTACCTTGCCTTGGCATGCCATGCATTTTCATGCCTTACCATGACTTTCCTTGCAATTCCTAGCCTTTCCATGAATTCCCTTTCCTTTCCTTTCCATGTCTTTCCTTTACATGCCATGCCTTGCCTTGAAATTCATTGCCTTTCCTTGCCTTTAAATTCATTGCCTTGCCTTGCCTTTCCTTGCCTTGACATGCCTTGCTTTGACAAACCTTGTCTTGCATTAACAGGCCTTTCCTTGACATGCCATGCCTTGCATTGACCTTGCCTTGCATTGATAGGACTTTCCTTGACATGCCATGCCTTTCCTTGCAAAAAGAACTGTTAACTATTTCTCTTGATTTACTTTGTTGCAGGTCGTTTTTCCCTGTTTGCATGCCACTAGCATTCAACTAACCTTTTTAAATCCCTTTTGTTGTTTGTTAATCTTGGGGATATCACTTGTTATTTTATTATTTCACTGATAACCACCTACATAGGAGTCTTAGAAAAGATGATCATAATATTAATAATAGTAATTCTATAATAATGGCACATTTGATCCCTCATATCAATACAAACAAGTTAGTTGTTGAATGACCATCCACATATCGACATTTTCCATTGACCATTTGACCTCAACATTGACTTAAACATCATAATGAGTTCCAAATACGGGGTTCTTCCAATTCAGAAGTAGAGGTAGGGGAAATTTATAAACTTAGAAAACTAGAAAGGTGCATCTAGATTTAGTATTTTGTCCTTGTATATCAGGTTTTTCCTTTGAGAAGCTTGAAATTTGGAAATAAAACTCAAGATCAAGCTCTATACTCTGCATTTCATACTTCAATGATATATCTTTGTAGTGTTTTTGTTTTTCTGCATAGAACTCTGTCAAACTCTATTGGTTGAGAGTCAAATTTGTGTAAATATTCATGCAGACACCCAAAACTAGGAATCACTTTGTTTATGGATCACATTTAGTATCAGAGAACATTCCAAAACCATACAAATGAAGTGTTGTGGAGCAGATCGATGGCCTGGACAAGGAACCGCTATTATGTTGCTGAAAAAAATCACGTGATGCCAAAGTTGCCAGGTGGTAGGAGAAAGAAAGAGGACATTGAAGAAAAAGGTGTAGCCGAGTGTGGAGAAGACACTCTTATATAAAGTGGAACACTGAAGGCCATACCTGAAATTTGCCTCAATATTTATGGACCTATAATCATGTGTAGAAAATAAATTTCATCTGCCAATGCAATTGTTGCTGCAAAATGAAAGCACAAAGAGACCAACAGTGCTGGAAACCTTTATTTTTTGACAGTGGACAGTATTGTGAATGCAAGACTTGGTACCAGTTCTATCCCCATTATCCAACAGATGATACAAATCATCCCAATTTTAAATAATCCATTTAAAGTGGAAGAAAACATTGAAATCATGCCATTTAGCAGGGACCCGATACCAACTTGGACAAGTTGGCTCAGAAAATTGAACACTTATTTCTAGACAAATTTAAAACATATAAAGGGTCATGTTTGATAAGATGAAAATTGTAGGGGACCCAAACTATTTTGATGGAATATCTTTAACAAGAGATAGAGTTTTAACTTTTACCTTATGGGATATGGGAATTATCTTAATGTTGTGCTCAAATATTGATTTAATATAACTGGAAAAAAAAACTCTATCTCTTCCCCTATAACAAGACATCATTATGAAACATTTTTTCACTTTTACATGATAATTAATCATGGTTGGGATCTAGGAAACCAAAACATATAATTACTACCAACTAGCACAAAACAAGCACATGATTGCACTGCACTAACATCCCATCTGAGAGTAACATGGAAGAAAGATATCATGTGAACGTGAAAATTCCATAGCTATCATAGAAAGAGTTCAAAATGTGACTAAATTCTATTTAATATGAAACCAAACAATACCATACCGAAGCATCTCAATCATCAATAAATCCAAAATCTCTCTGCAAAAGTTCTATGAAACAAAACTATCAAGATGTAATTTTACAGAGTTGTTTTGATGTTACAAGAAGGAAAAGTAATCATTAGTAATAATGGCCACAAGTGTTCACCTTTCTGTTCTTTATCAATTTGTTCTCAGACTCCACCTTTTCTTGAGATTGTCGACATCGCAAAATTCCATGATATTGCTTTGCATTGACAGAAACAGGCTTCTCAATTGCATCTGATGGCAATGGAAGACCAACATGTGGAACCCCTAGCATATGGGGATGAATCTGCAAAATGTATGTTATTCATGTCTTCATTGAAAAAATTAGCTAATAAATACTTAATCAATTACTCTGTATATAAGTTGAAGTGGCACTGGCACTAGATAACACTACTTTCATATAATAGTCAAATACTACATGTTTCTTATGCACAAAGGAATTCAATTTAGAAAAAATTTAATCTAAAACCTCACTCTTTTCTCTCCCTCCCATCACAAAAAAGTAGTTATTCGGCATATAAAGATTACCACAGCTTGTGGCCCATATGTTGCAACAATGCCTCCAAAGTAGGGATCTAGATAAGAATATGCAGCTCTCACCTGGAAGAAAACATAACCACCATTCAAAGAAAATGAATCTACTTCGAACTAAAGGACTAAGAAATTGAATGTCAGAATAATAAAAAAAATTATCCTATTTTCATCCATCCTAATATCTAAGAAGGGAAAGGAAATAAAACCTAACCTACAACAATCTCCATGTCCTCTTATTTCATATACAATTTTCTTTTAAAAATAGATATTTTGGAGTGGTTATTTGACGTGTTACTAACAGGTTACTTCATCTGAACTTAACAAGATGGCATTGAATATATATTTCCCATGATGGAAAGGAAGTTGGAACTACACCATTGCTTATCCTAGTTCGAGTTGAGTGTGTGGCTCACAAATTTAGGAGGCAACAAAGTCATAGTAGGTGGTGGTATCATGCCAGGTGGCAGAGCCTCCTACTAGTGCACATGATCAGCTTGAGGTTGCTACTCCTCTAGAGCACTGATATCAATGACTGAAACCAAAGAAGGCCAATTTTCAAAGAGAATACTTTCAAAGGGAGCATTTTCACATTAAACAGTAGTAGAAATGAAGAATAACCTAAACAAAGAAAACAAGAATTCAAATACTCATAATAGTATTGATCTCACTTATAAGAATTAACAAGAACATTGAGAACAAAAGAAAACAAGCGTAGCTGAGTAGAAACCGGAGTCAAATAGATTATCTAATTCTTTTGTTACAAACAACATTGACAATATCATTAACCACCATTGATAACAACATTGACAATATCATTAACCGTGCCTTTCCATTAGCGCAACTGAACCCTCCAATTTCCCCACACTCCTCATCATACTGCCTGGAGTCATTCTATGCATCCTCCAGAAGGATTTGAACTTGGGAAAACATCAGATAGTTGGGCTCATTTTTGGAATTATGATTCCTCAGTATCATTTTTTGAACGAAATAATTTTTTCCATGGGGCTCTTCACAATTCGAGAGCCATTGGACAATGAGTGAAGTCCATTTGAGGGTGTGAATTATCACCATATTGTAGAGAAACAACATGTTTTTCTTGCATATTTTGTACTCTTCATTCACCTGGTGCTGCTCCATCTCGCTGCATAATTACTTTTCATCCTTCACCATGGTCGAAAGCTCCTAACTAGGGTTTTCCCACCAAAGGGGTTTTGCTCTGGATAACTGGATTTGGTGAGGCTTTTGGTCAGAGTTTAATACATTTGATTTTTGGGGGGTTTCTATGAGGGTGTTCATGGAGAGAAAGATACTTGTAATACCCCTGTTTTCCCCAGTTTGTAAATATAACTATAATTGGACAAGAGACTATGACAGACTAGATGAGTTAATGTTGGATTTGATGAACCTTTTTGTTATAAAAGGTCAGTGTGTGTATTTTGTTATATTAATAGAAAATGGATAGTGTTGCATAACTGCTGAAAGGGGGGTTTTCCAAGATAGACCATGGTGCTATGAGAGAGATAGTGAAGGGAACCATAAATGGTTAAGATGACCCCCCACCAAACCAGTACCTTACTAGATTTAATCGCTTAGACCCAGAATATTCCTTTGACCCATAAATGAATTACCAGTCAGAATGGTAGCTGGAAGAGTCCTCCTCAAGAGTTAATGAGGAGATCGAGAAAAGTGCCCATATGAAAGACTTCCAGAACTGAACACAAGATGGGGATTTGGACCCACACAACCTTACTGAGGAAGGAAAGAAAAGTGGTAATTTGAGGGCAAAGGAAGATCTTCATGAGGAAGTAGAGTCAAAAGGCCAATATCGAGAAGAGAAAAGAGTGCTTGCAACTCTCTAGTTTGAGGAAGAACTAAGAAATAAGGTCGTTATAGGAACAAGAAGATGATGACATAGTTTCGTTCTAAGATGATAAATGGGGTTGATGAGTGATTGTGGAAGTACTCGTGCAGACCTCCTTGCTTGGTACAGAGAAAACCGGTGGTCGGGATCTCGTGGGTCGAGGAGAGTAACCTCTGTCCCTGACTGTCATTGAGCAAGCAGAAAGAGTCTCTCTCATAGCATCATGGTCTAGCTCGGGGGTGGCCAACGGTAAATCTGTTTAGGATTGGTTGTGCCTATGGTTGGGTGGAAATAGGCACCCCTTTCAACAGTCACTTCATGATTTATGGTTTTCCTATAAGTATTTTCACACTCTGTGTATTAAATGGAAATGTTGATTGAATATATTTAGATGTCTATGACTGAGTTCTGTATTGAATGGTTAAGGTAGATATATATGTATTGTTTCTATGTGAACCTATGATTTTGAATAGTCTCATGTTTGCCTCAGCTTAGTGGCTAGAGAGATATGGGATGTAATTATGCAAGAGTGTCGGGGAAGGATTTATTGGGATTCTTAAGTCCTGCCGACCTCTAACATCTACCTTCGCGGGAATACTAATTTCAAACTCTATAGAAGGAGGGCACCTCCTTTAGACCTTTCACTCGTGTGACCAAGGGATCATGCCCATGTTATTAACTGACTCATGACTAAGAGATTAGCGCATTAGCTCATGAGAGTTCTCAAAGGAGACATGTGACCAAGGTCTGGGAACCCTGCACTAGGTCCCAAATGAAGCTAAGAATTTATGGCTTCGGAACACTGGGAGTTCGGAGCTCTGGAGTGTTTCGACCTTACCATTTGTAAAACGACCAAAGGAAACTGATTGTTATGGTTACCCATGAGGTTGTCTAGTGCCCGACGATTTCCCTAACCATGGGAATTAGACCTTCCCCACCGTTAAACCTTGATCCTTTCATCAATCGTGAAGTAACATGAGGCACAAATTTGAGGGTATTGGGGAGTCTTCTTGGCCATATATCTACATCGAGGTAACTTCCATGAAGTCCTACTTCGGGAGAATAGGGATGTTAAAGAACCAAACTCCCTGAATGCTAGAGTTATGAAGTGATGAGAGCCATGGATCTGGGGAATATGTTAGGAACCCCTCTTAACCGTCTGATCAAACAACGGAGGGACCTGCATACGGTACTTCAATGGAGTCTTGCTTTGGGAAAGTGGAGCGGTCATAATTCTGAAACTCCTTAAGGCTAGAGCTATGAAGTGACAAGGACATTAGATCTAGGAACCCTTCGATATTTCCATTGATCGTTATATCTAGACCATGGTAAGCCCGACGTTGACCACTCTAGGAGTAAGAAGGAAGTCACACCACAAATCCCTCGAATGTCAAAGTTACAAAGTAACGAAGGCCATAGGTCCAAGGGTTACGTGGACACACCTTGGTTGAGAGATCAAAGGACTTGGAAGGCTATGAGTCTGGGGTGACAAGGCATGTTGACATCACGTAGGATGGCATGGAACAATGTTTGATGTGCCACGTGTCACCTGGATTCAGATGTTTTACATACCCTATGTTCCCATTAAAATGTGACACATGTCACCCCCTGTAGGGGCCATGTGTCATCATTTCCTTACTGCATGTCACCCCTGACACTTTCTTACTCGGTCCATTCGACAATTGGAGTACTCGGGACCCACCTATCCTTGCCTCCACATCTAGTACATCACCACGTGTGAGGGTGGACCCTTTGGGAGTCCAGGACTTCGGAGGTTTGGAATACAGTGTCGAGGTTAAGTTGTAAGGACAGAAGGTTAGAACCACATGGAGATATTTTGGGCTCCTTTGGGAGTTCAGGAATTCATGACTCTAGAAGATATGCGTGCAGAAAGGAAAAGGGACATTCAACGTCGAACGTTGAATTCCCCTATATCCTGTGTGTTAGATGAGGATTAATTCCATTCATTGGATTGGATGGTGGATGGACCTTCCCTACAAAAGGTAGGAACCTAGAGATGGTACAGATGATATGGACCCATGTGGGAGCCACATGGCCCTCAACTAATAACGCCTGAATAACTTTAGGAGGCCATAAATTGCAAACCAGAGGTCGGATTAGAGCCTAGTAGCAGTCATTAGAAAGCTACAAGCGAGTAGAAGAGGATGAAGACCTCGGGAAGGGGAATCAACATGATTAGAGTAAGAAAAAAATTTATGCTCCATCCCTAGAAAGGGTACTTAGGGGTCATGTGTGTTACAAATTGGTATCAGAGCATGGTTACAACACTTGGCCTTCTTGGGCTCATGAACTAGTCACATAAAAACCTTGTTAGAGAAATTTTATGGGTTACACCCGATATTATCCCATTCCTAAGAGTATTATTTAAACCTCTATTGAAGGAAGGAATCAAACTTTCTTCTATTGTATATGTTTTGAAAAATCTGAACTATGTGTTGTTCATAAAACTAGTAGATCATTAACTAACAAAAAATTCTTTATCAACACTCAAGAAATCAGTGGACAGTAGGAAAACTATAACATAAAGGATGGTGACAAACCATGAATTGGGGAAATATCCCACAATAGAGATGAAGAATCTGATGAAAGGAGGGCGGTGGAAACCCCTCCAAATTTGGATGAAATGGTAAGAAGCCTCATGGCAGAATTACAGAGTTGTAAGGATGACAATGAAAGGTTGATAAAAGAGAAAGAAAAGAAAACTGAAATTAATGCATTCCTACTGCAAATCTTATCAGATATACAAAGGCACCTACAACATGGACCAACATCCAGTCATGTGGACATACATCGTGCGAAGAAAACCTAGAGTCCACTAGAGATACGAAAGCATGGCCTTGAAAGTTTCCACACTGGGAGAAGCACCTCAAAGAAGGCCCAACACGGAGCCAAGAGACACTCATCGGAAGAACCCTCTGGTGAGAAAACTGATGACTCTAAGGAATCTTCTAGTAGAAAAACTAGTTCAAATTCCCAGAGGAAAATAAAGAAGTGGAAACATTCCAAGAGTCGTGGCCCTAAAGAGTTCAAGAAAGACAAACAAACCACTTTCAATGGAGAAATTAAGAAGGAGGAAGAAGCAAAAGTTTGGTTTCTTGGATTGAAGAAGTACTTCAGATTCCATGACTACTCTGAAAATTTAAAGGTTCGAATAGCCATTTTTAACCTAAATGGAAAGGTCCCCATTTGGTGGGAGGACCTTAGGAATGTGAAAGGAATCCATGTGAAGGAATTGTCATGGAAACAATTTGAGAAATACTTCAAGAAGAAGTATCTGTCAGAGAAATACTTTGATGGGAATATCAAGGATTTCTATGAACTCGAGTTGAGAGAGCTCACCATAGATGAATATATCAATAATTTCCTTGAGCTGATAAGGTATGTGCCCTACATGAAGGATGAAGAGGTAAATATGCAATGATTTATCAGTGGACTTCCTTAGTCCTTCCATAACAGAATTGAATTTGATGAGCCAAATACCTTATAAGAAACTATATGGATGGCAAGGTATTGATATGAGCAATTCAAGAATAAGATAGAACCTCATGAGGACTGGAAAAAGAAAAGTAATTCAGGATTCAATAAGAAGGGGTTTAAACCCTCAATATTTAAGAAATATGGGAAAGGTTCTAAGATGTTCCTTCCTACTAAAAGTGTATATCATCAAAATTTCCCCTCTCAAAGTGAAAATAAACCATTTGGAGCAGCCTCAGGAAAGAATAACAACACAATGAGAGAACCCTTGAAATGTTGGGGTTGTGGAGAAGAACATATTTTGAGAGATTGCCCATGTAGGAAACAGAAAAATAGGAGGGTGTAAAAAATTGAAGAGGATACCATAGTCAATGATGTGGCTAGGAGCATGCCATAGATTTATGCAGCCTTGGATAATAAACAAGGCGACCACCAAGATTTAGTAGTGGAGATGGAAGGTATGAATTTGAACCATCTAGTTTCCATTTCAATTGACCCTAGTTCTAATTTAAGTTATGTTTCCCCTCAAACTATTGATAAATGTAAATTGCAACAAGTTAAACATGTTAAATCATGGCTGGTACAACTAGCCCTCTGGAACCAAAAGAAAAGTAACAAATGTCATACCAACATGGCAACTCATTATGAGTGGATTACCCACCCAAGCAACCTTAAACATACTTCCTTTAGGATCTTATGATATGTTGATTGGCATGGACTGGTTGTCTTCCCATAAAACCAAGTTGGATTGTTACAATAATACATTGGAGTGTGAAAATGAAGAAGGGAGAAATTTAACCCTATAAGGGATTCAAAGTCCTCTCTTAATGAGACAAATATAAACCTTTCAAGTGAAGAAGTATTGTAGAAAAGGATGTCCTTTATATGAAATACAAGTGTTGGACTCTGTTGAGAGAAAAAAACCAAGCTTATAAGACCATCCCATATTAAGAGTATAAAGAAGTGTTCCCAAAAGAGGCACCAGGTCTTCCTCCAAGAAGAGATATTGAATTTTTAATAGAACTTGCACCAAGAGCGGTGTCAGTGTCTAGAACACCCTATAGAATGAGTGCACCAGAGCTAGTTGAGCTCAAGATACAACTGAAGGAAATGATGGACAAAGGATACATTCGGCCTAGTGCATCTCCATGGGGAGCACCAACCTTGTTCGTTAAAAATAAGGATGGCACACTTAGGTTGTGCATAGACTATAGGCAACTCAATAAGATGACCATAAAGAATAATTATCCCTTGCCAAGGATCGATGACTTGTTTGACCAATTAAGGGGTGCTACAATTTTCTCCAATATTGACATGAGGTCTGGATACCATCAGGTCTGAATTAAGGATGAATACATCTACAAAAAATCCTTTAGTAAAAGGTATGGTCACTATGAATTTGTGGTGGTGCCATTTGGGCTAACCAATGCACAAACCACTTTTATGTGCTTAATGAATAATGTACTCAGTAAATTATTAAAAATATTTGTATTGGTTTTCATTGATGATATCATAATCTATTCTAAGAATAGGGAAGAGCATGAAGAACATCTCAAGCTAGTGCTTCAAGTACTAAGAGAACATCATCTCCATGCTAAGTTTAGTAAGTGTGACTTATTCAAGAAACAAGTCCATTACTTAGGCCATGTTATTTCTGAAGAAGGGGTGGAAGTTGATCATGACAAGATCAAATTCATTATGGATTGGCCTACCCCAAAGGATGTATCTAACATCATATCCTTTATGGGCCTAGCATGATACTATAGGAGGTTCATAAAACAATTTTCCAATATTGGTTTCCCAATCACTTCCCTTCAGAAAAGGGAGTTAAATTATTTTGGACATTAGAATGTGAATAAAGATTCCAAGAGATGAAACACCTTCTAACCAATGCTCCTGTGTTGAATATTGTAGATCCAAACAAGGAATTTATTGTGTGTATGGATGTCTGCAAGGATGGAATCAAAGGAGTTTGTATGCAAGAAGAACATGTAATTTTCTACGAATCTAGAAAATTGAATGAGCATGAAATCAATTATGTTACCCATGATCTAGAATTGGATTCCATAGTGCATGATTTAAAAATGTGGAGGCATTACCACCTGGGTAGACGATGTTTTCTTATGACAGACCATTGTGGATTGAGGTACCTATTTGATCAACCAAAACTTAATGCTAGACAACATCGATGGATGTCTCTCCTTAGTGAGTTTGATTTCGAAATCAAACACATCAAAGGAAAATAAAATAGGGTGGATGATTCCCTTAGCAGAAGTATGAAATTGATTCACTTGGAAGCTATAATCACCTATGAAACAGATGTTAGAAAGAGATTCAAGAGTACACAAGAAGCAGATGCATTTTTTGAGACTGTAAAATCATACTTAGAACAAGATCCCACAGGGTTGAAGTATGAAGGTTATAAATTATTGAATGATGGCCTGCTAACTTACACAGGTAGTCTGTATATTTCGAACTGTGATGAATTGAAGAGGTTCATGATGGATGAACTTCACAAAATACCAAAAATCGGTCATCCTGGTTATCAGAAGATGATCACAACCACTAGGAAATTGTTTTATTAGCCCAGACTGAAGAAGGAAATAGTCGATTACTTGGTTAAATGTTTGGAATGTCAGTAGGTTAAGGAAGAACATCGACATCCAGCAGGGTTTTTTCATTCCATACCAATCCCAAAATGGAAATGGGAAGCCATCTCCATGGATTTCATCATAAGATTGCCAAAATCCGCAAACAGAATGATGTCATCATGGTAGTTGTGGAAAAATTGAGCATGGTTTCTCACTTCATTCCCGTAAAGTCAACTTGCAAGGAAATAGATATTTCCAATATTTTCATGAAAGAAATATTTAGTCTACATGGCATGCCTAAGAAGATCATATATGACATAGATACAAAATTTACTTCAAGATTTTGGAAATATTTATTTGTTGGTTTTGAAATTAAATTTCTACTTAGCACAACCTATCACCATGAAACTGATGGACAGACAGAAAGGGTGAACCAAGTGTTAGAGGACCTGTTAAAGATGCATGTAATGCATCATCCCAGGAAGTGGGAAGACTACCTACCACTGGTAGATTTTGCCTACAACAATGGCTATCAAGAGTCATTGAAGATGAGACATTTTGAGGCCCTCTATGGTAG
>ML876805.1:7043-18149 GCA_009831015.1 Picea engelmannii
CATTCTCCTTTATATTCCTTTTCCATCCTTTTACTTAAATTTTCAACTTTACCATTAATTGTTTTAGGATGTTTGAGATAAGATAAGATGAGATAATTTTATTAATGTCCAACAAATGACCACAAAAGTAGGTCAATAGAACTAAAGAATACAACAAGTATGAATACAATGTGGGAGTGCAAATACAACTTATAGAGAATGCTGAAAATAACGTAAAGAAAGAAACCTGCAGTAGTATAGCCTCAAAACACATGTATATGACCACGATAAAGGTACGATGATCCAAAATAAAAGTATGTCCAAGATTGGAAAAGTGGACAACTCAAGAGTTTATCGAGAGAGAGAGAGAGAGAGAGAGAGAGAGAGAGAGAGAGAGAGAGAGAGAGAGTGAGAGAGAGATCTGATGATGAGGCTAATGATGTCAAGGTCTCTCGGGTTTGATGGTCGAGGGCGAGGGGTTTGAACTAGGCACTGGCTCGTTGTCGGAGTCTTATGGAACCATCAGGGTCCGAGTATATGATCCTGGGGGGGGGATGTAGGAGCGGGGGATACTCCTAGCATCCGAGGTCGAAAGAAAGAAACTCTGGATGGATCTCTAGTTGCTCCTCTGGATTTGGGAGGTAATCTGATAGACGATAGGTGCCTTGCTCTAAACTGTATGGAGTTGATCTCTCTTAACTCTTTGAGGATGTATGGACTGATGTACAGTTCAACACCTCCGAACCAGTCTCATTGATATTGGTTGGTCTCCTAGGTGGGGAGGCTGAGGGGAGACATGAGGTCTCACCAATATATTGTCTAATGCACTTTGGGACTCTACCTACTGCTTGTTGCTTTGATCTGATCGTCCTGGTCATCCCAAGGTGGGGCATGGCATGTAGGAACTGAGATCTGTGGTTGAAGATCTCCTTGATGAAAAGGGCTAGGCATCTCTGGCCCTGGTACTAGAAGAAAGTAGGGAGGGAGATCCCTGAGTCCCTATAGAGGCAGTGATAGTGTCCTCTGTTCTCATAGTATAGGGGGCACTAAAAAATGAGGTGCATCTCTGTCTCTGGCTCTTGTAGGTGGCACATCTGGCAAATCCTATCAGATCGTGGTATATGATGGTCCGTCTCAATTCAGAGTCAATGAGAATCGACTTGGAGTTGTTGCAAAGGGATCCTGAGCAAGTGCATCCAATGCTTGCGTGTATAAGGGGGGTGGATGATGATGCCATCCCACAACTCCAAGAAATGCTCTAGATAGAAGGACATCTTCGAGGCCATTCTCGTCTGAGGTGAGGCTCAAGTGACCTGAATGTATAGTGTGTAGATGTCCTCTTTGGTAGCCTGATTTAGTACTTGTCTAGCTGGCAAGAGATGGCATGACGCATCAAGGGAGAAACTAAACAGGGGAAGGCGCTCTGGGGAGGAGATCGAGATCACCAACACCTACACATACTTGGTAGTGCAATTCTCAGGGCCCCGCTTCAGTTTGTGACTGGCCCTCCATCCTCAGATCAACAAGGGCTACAGATCCTTAGCCCTTCTTAAGAGACAATGTTTTTGCCACCATTTTCAGGACATCTCATCCAAGATGTCCCTCATGGACTCTCTTATTCGGCCCACTATTCTATATGGCTCAAGATTTGGGGGCCTTGTTTACTTGAGTCTGATTGGGCCTCGACTAAGAGAGTCCAGACCCTTCTCCTCCGACGCATCATTAGATGAAAGAAGACAATACCTCAACACATCATCCTAGTGGAGTTTGGGGCCCAACCCTGCCGACTTGAGACAATGTTCACACTAGTCTTGTTTCTGCATTGCATCCGGAGCTTCACCGACTTGGTCAATGGGTGAGACCGGTACTCGTACTTGGCCTATTGTTCTTCAAAGAACATTGTCCTCTCTAGTTCTTCGGGCCGAGCTTGAGGTTGGTTCACGGGGGTTTTAGATCTTTTAGAGTCCGTGGGCATTCAAATAGATCGTCTCCCTCCATTTAGATATTACTTGGATGCACCTTGCCACCTCCTACCGACTAGACAGGAGTTGAACAAGATCATTAGGGATGACATTTACAAGCAGTTTATCCAGATGACTTGGGTTAACCGTCCTGGTGGGTAGTGCCCAAAGATGGCCTTTTACACTGAGCACTTCTTGGAGCTTAGAGACAGGTTCATTGTTCGACCACAGTAGACACTCTGCCACTGGGTACACGCTCTTCACATTCCCCTAGGCCAGTTCAGAGTGGGTTCTCATAAACTTCGGATAGAGACAAACCACTAGATCGATCGATCAGACAAGATTTACCCGCTATGCCATCTACAGGAGGTCGAGATTGAGGAACAATTATATTTCGTTGCCCCATCTATTATGAGATCAGGGGAACGCAGACCCTCACTGGCTTTTTCGGATATCCTAACCAAAGGTGCTTAGCTTTATACATACATGAGGCCCTCAAAATCCTTGTTCATATTCTTCAGCCTCCTACTCGACTAGATTCTATTCGGTTGATCACTTCCTTGTTCACTGTGCTACCCTTAGGAAGGGGCACCAAGAGACAGTCTGATACTAGTGCAACTTTGGACTCCAGATCAGTGCAAACCCGTGGGATCTTCCCCCGTCCCACGAGATTTCAGCGACACAACCAGATTGGATCCCTTCCCAGGAGAAGAATGAGATCCCCCAAGCCTCATTGATGTACTACCTCCTCCAAACAACAACACAACGAACGATCTAGGCATCCCACCAGTTCTCCCTCTAGACATCTTACCATACTCAACTTCCTTCATTCAACCTCGGATAGTAGGAGAGATGGGTCTATCCCATGACAAACTTATCTCATTACTTTTGGTTCTTGTTTCTGCTTCTTCTCCTCCTATACATCTCTTCAGAACATGTCTCTAGGCTTGAGGTCGTGGTTTGTTCATGCTCCAACTTAGATCTCACTCTCTATTATACCTTACTTTACTTTACTTTCTGCATCTTGCCTTTTATAGGAGATCTTTTGGTACTCTTGCTTTCTAATGACCACATTGTACTCAACAGTCCCTTTGACCTACTTTTGTGGTCACTAGTCAGACATTAATAAAATTATCTTATCTTATCTTATCTAGGGAGATAGTCATCAACTAGAGAAGCTGAGATGCCTCTGAGAACCAACCACATGCATGGCTTGAGGGGGGATTCGAAGCAAGAGCCTCCAAGGAGCAAAAAGTGTGAGGTAGCGGTACTGCTCTTTCCCGGTGGCTGAGTCTTTGAAAGACCTGAATCTATGAAGGAAAGAGACCAAGTGGAAAATGACCTCGAGGCGGAATGGGTGGACACCGAACTTTGCTTGAATAATGGGCCGTAGAACCGTCTGCTTGCAGCGGATGATGTGCCTGAGAAGTAGGGTTTGGACTCTCTCCAACCAGGCCTAGTCTGTCTGTAACAAGCTTGGCCCCTAGATCTCAGAGTTGTAGAGAATTGTGGGTTTGATAATCGTCTCCATGAAGTAGAGTTTGGACAAGATGTCCTAAAATTGATCTAAGAAGCACTATCTCTCGATGAGGGCCAGGGAACCATAACCTTTACAGAGCCGAGGCTGAAGGGCCTGCCGCATACCAAAACGAGGCCCGATGCACTGTACTCCCAGGTAAGTGTAAGCTGTGTTGATCTCAATCTCTACCCCCCTAGTAGTAGAAATGTAAGTCTGTAAGAGAGCTCTTCAATGCATAGAAGATCAAAACTTTGGTTTTACCTAGGTTAACTGTTCGTTGTTGAAGGTCACAAAAGTTGGCCAGTGCATCCATCTGTCTCTGCAGGACCTTAGGAGTAGAGGCCAACAAGACTTAGTCATCGACGAATAGGAGCAGGGAAATCAACACTTGATGTAGAAGACAACCATCCCCCTCTTCGATGTGCTCATTGGACTTCATATGGAGAAAGTAGAATTTTAGATCTCATTTAAAGTTCAACAGACTTAATAGTTTTCAGGATTTTAGGATTGGTAGGATTGCAACATTTCCACTGGATTCTATCATGTATGAGGGTATGGAATTGGCATTTAATCAAGAGCACCAAGCCCTCTATGTACGTGATGTTGGTGGCATTGATTGTTGAACTCCTCTGTCATGACCCTAGTGAAAATGTATCCTTCACTCAAGCAAAATCATTGATTAGGCATGTTAAGCTTTTTCTATCTTATTTTAATGCTTAGAGGCTGATATTGATGATGGGGATCCCAATACAAGCAATTATTTTGATGATATGTAGTTATTCGTTGTAGCATGATTTATTTTACTCTAGAGGTCATTGAGAGCCTCTTTGTTGATGTATTTTGGTTCAGAGATCGATAGAAATTGGTGTTATTTTGGTTATATCCACCCTTGCTATATACATGAGAAAATTTGCATATTTGTGTATAATGATTTGGATTCATATGGATGCACATAAATATATACGTTTTAATTCAAAAATTGAATATTTTATGTATTTTTTGGTCCATCGGTTTTTTTTCGGTTTTGGTTTGGTTCAAATTTTTGGGGTCAACCGGTTTGATGACTGTTTAAGTTTTGACAACATTGGTTTTAGGTTATTCTTTTTTTCTAAGTGAATTTGCTTACCACAGTCTAAGCATTAACATAATACTAGAGCATGTTTTTATAAATCCTCCAAATCCATGTACGGAAGTGGCAGTGATTTGTGAGAGGGGTTGTTGGAGGGTTTAAGTAGGTGTGATGCCCGAGATTTGGTGATTGAAGTAGATATGTGCTAGAGATTAGTGTGGTAGCCTATGATAGGTTGAAGGTGTGATGCCATAGTTTTCTCTAGAGATTGGAGCATGTTGTGTGTTCCTAAGAGAGGCTGGTGTGATGCCATAGTTTTCTCTAGAGATTGGAGCATGTTGTGTGTTCCTAAGAGAGGCTATCTGTACCTATGAGAGGTTGCATATCTAATTTATATATGAATGATTTATTGTTGAGTTTGATTTTTAGTTGCAGGTAGACACTCTCGGCCTTAGAGAGAGTGATAGATTGAATGGCACTTCCAACTGTACACCCTGGAAGTGCCCACTGTAGATGCTCTTGGAGGAAGCTGATTTGTGGGACTCTGTTGAGAAGAAGGTCACAATGTCTATTGATGTCGTTGTGTTGACTAAGCATAATAAGAAAGTGGTCAAGGTGAAGCAAATTGTTCTCGATTGGATGAAGGATCATTTAATCCTTGACATCACAAAAGAACATTGCCAAGGACATGTATGATGATGCCTTGGTCACTTTGTACCAGGCTGTGAATGTGTCCCAAAAAATGCTTTTGAAGAACGAGCTCACAAGTATTCACATGGGAAAAATTGATATAACATTGAGCTATTTGATGAAGATCATTGAGTTGAGAGATTAACTCACGACCATTGGAGACAAGATTGATGAGGGTGAGTTAGTTCAAATTACCTTGAACAACTTTAGTCCATCTTGGTATCACTTTGTGTAGTGTATTTGTGCTCATGAGAAGTTACCCACTTTTGAAAAACTATGGGCTGACTTTGTTAGAGAGGACAAAAGATTAGAGACAATTTCAAAGAGGATGTTATGTATATAAAAATAAACATAATTCATGATATATATACCTAAACTATACAACTTGGATATTGATATAATTATTAAAAGGTGCATCACATAAAGACATAGCTTTACGTGAAAGGTCACCTTGAGGCCTATAAAATGCCAAGGCCACTCATCATTATAATCATCCTTTCATTCATATTTCATACAAACATATATTATTAATTCTTATCAAATTTTGGAAAAATCAAATATTATTGAGATTTTATGCTCTATTGGTATCAAAGCTCAGCCATCCATATGCTAGGAAGTTGAGACCGTACAATTTTGTACAATTCTGTACAGTTTGCACACATCCTTATAGTTATGTACATATCCATACAATTCCGTATAGTTCATATAACTCTTAAAATTCCAAAAAAATTCTTAGAACATACAATAGCAACCTAAGACTTTGTTAAAATTGATCACAGAAATACTCCACTATTAACTAGGAAAATGGCAACTATTAATTTCAAGATGGAAAAACTAGAGAGACAATACAAGCAAGATCGTGCAGAACTCAAGGCAAAAATGAATAAAAACCATGAGGAACTAAGGGAAGAGATTACATAAAAAAAATCCTAAGCTGAAATAAGAGATAACATGAGAGATCAAGAAAGATCTTAGCATAAGCATTAAGGATGAAATATAATCAGGCATGGAGAAATTAGAGAAAATCCTCAAGGATGAATTAATTGTTGGCCAACACAAATCCTCCTAGTATAACTTCTCCACACCAAATTCTTCAAGTACAACTAATCCACAACCAAGTTCTCCAAATACAACAAATCCACCACTAAGCATGTTTCCCAGTGGCTTACTGTTGTAATCTTCTAGATTACATGACGTTCAAGAAAGGGACTACATTGCAGCAAGGACATCAAGCACACACACACACTTAAATGCTTAAGAAGTATATGTGAGAAGGTTAACCAATCGAGTTCGTGTTCCTTCTTCAAGAGTATTTATATGATAGAGAGATGGTTGGAGCAATTGTACCTGCTCCAACTAATCATTCACTATATTCTCTTATACATTTATTCTGTACTTGACTTACACATTTACATTCTTGTACTTACTTAGGCTAATATCTTAATATAATGTATGATAACGTTTACATGGCCTAAAAAGCCTCCCAACATCTCCCCCACCCTCAAAGTCTTGCCTTGTCCCGAAGCAACCATGTAGCAATGTCCTGGGTCTCTTCTCCTGTCAAAGTATCCTCACTATGCATCAACCATGCATACTGGTTTGCATAGGTAAATTAGCTGCAACAACCGCCAGCTGTATAGGAAGATACACATATACAAGCTTCTACTATGACTTGTTACTCTCCATCTTCGATTTGGTAGGTGCTTATGAAGTTAGTGAGTCTCCAGTGTTGAACTACTTCCCAACAATGGTCCTCCCTTTTGTTACACTATGGTGCCTCTGGGCAGTGCATGGCCTATCCTGTGCTCATCTTGCACCTTTCACAACACCCCACGGTGGAGCGACTCGCTTCGGCCAACCTACCATTTCTTTGGTTTTTGGCTTTTGAGGTCATAACACTAGGAACTATTTTGCAACTCTTATGACAGGGGGCTCAATCAATTCAATCATTCTTGTATCATCATCTTGTCCTTTAAGCTCTTTGTGTGCGTGTGTGTGATCTGATGTCTCTTTCTTTAATGCCCACTTTTCATGTCTTGTCGTTATAGTGAGAATCTTGGAATCAATACCCTTTGCAAATGCTCTAATCAAATGCTGTAACAATTTCTTGATCAATGCTGAATATTTCAATCAAGTGCTCAATTCCAATGCTCCAATGCCTAATGCTAATTGCTTGATCGAACTTTGTCTTCTGTCGCTCAGTCAAATTCCTTTCTCTTCTGCTTAGTCTAAATCTCTTCTTTTGTTCGGTCAATCTTGGATTCTTTCATTGGGTTTCTGTTAATTCTTCAAACTCTATCGAACTTTGTCTTTTGCTGCTCTACTGTTGTCAATCATGGCTTCTTTATAGTTTCGGGTCCCTGGTAATGAACTAGAGTCTGATATTTAAATTTACATGAAGGATGATTCTGAATCTCACTCAATTCTAGGACTCTGTGCATGCAACTTGACTTTATTAAGAAACAATTCAATAGTTAGACTCTATTAGGACTCTCTAACTAAAACTCAATTATACAAAGACTCTTTTTTATCAGTACTGGGCTTTCATTGACTCAACCAAGATGCTATTGACTAGGTATCGATCAATGTCAACTAGAAATCGACTTACATTACAAAAGGTGAAGAGAATCGCTTGCCTTGAAGACCCAAGTTTGACTCCCTCCCCCTTTCTCTTGTCTCCAATTTCAACTCATATTTTACAATGAATTATGACTCAATCGACTAATAATCGATCGACTCAATCGACAACATTTTTTCCTTTTTTCAACTAGACTAACTTTAGACTTACTTGACTTACTTTCTAATAGACTAAATTATCCTTCATGTAACAATTTATATGCATTTTTCTGGAGACTCCATCAATATTCTTGTATTTTTACTCTATCAATGACTCCATACAATGACTATACACCTTTGGGATTTTGTTATTTTAAATTCCACCAAACACACACAAGATTCTGCATGACGTTTTCACTTCAAACTTATGTAACTGCCACGGATAGTAAATATGATCACTTAGCTTTGCCTCTACGGATTTCTCTTTATATTTCACAAAATACTTGTTAATTGGTTGGCATCGTGATAATGCGGTCGATTTCCCTCATCTTGAACTTGGTCTTATAAGCTTTGCTTGACCACTAGTTGAATGGTTCAACCACATACTCCATCCTTCTTAAATCGCATGGGTTCTATCCATAGAACTGGTGAATTGATAAGCTATAACCAAAGAGCATCTGTTCCATAGTTGTATACAAGCTCCATAGTTGTCTTTTGTTCAATTTCTTGGCATCTTTAGTTGGATGATTGTTAAAGACAACACACATGAAACAACTCAGTTGAAATGTCTTAATAGTTTGCAGTCACAACCTAGGTCACCCTTCTAATAATCATATATGTCTGACAACGTATCGATTGGTTGGGACACATGCACAACATATTGAAGTTGCATGAAGATAAAGTATCTTTGAATCATAGTCTGTACATATTATCACGATTCCTAAGTTTTGTCTAGGAAAATCTACTTTCTCTTCTAGCAATTGACTAACAACTCAATGGCTTGA
Source organism: Picea engelmannii (assembly GCA_009831015.1). Lineage (NCBI taxonomy): Eukaryota > Viridiplantae > Streptophyta > Pinopsida > Pinales > Pinaceae > Picea > Picea engelmannii. Next base: position 15,822 of record ML876805.1, read on the forward strand.
TGTCACCGGTGTTGTCGACAGTTTGGACAAGTTCTTTGTTGTGTAGAACTAGTTGCTTATGCAAGTCGGGTGAACTAGTGGTGGCGTTGAAGTGGACGTACCTCCTTATTTATTGAAAAATCATTCATGCAAATTGAGTAGTGTGTTTTCTTCACGCTGCATGCTATTGAATTTGTAATAATCACGGTAGACCCATTCAATCTGTTGCAGATTCATATGAGCACAACTCCTTGTGTGGAGGAACATTTGGGCAATAATCACCATAGAATCGTTCAATCTGTTGTGCGAGGTAGTTGATATCCACATATAGTTGATCTACATCGAGCCATCGACTTCCTTAGTACTTTATTGGTGTTCATGTGGTCGAAACCATTCTTTTTTCTCGATTGCATTCTTTCTCAGGAATATCTTGCATCTGTCGACCTTGTATTGCCAACCAGAGAAAAAATGAATGGACAAAGTGTGATCCTTTGTCTTTTAATAGTCCACTTGAACAATGCTACCATCTTCATGCAACTTCCGATCAAAGAGTCAAGGGTTAACTTCCAAGATAGTTTTCATTGAGCAATAGAGCCTGGAAACATTGTAACTACCATCGACCACACAATTCTATCGATTTTTCTGTGTCGTTAAACCTCATCACTATGATGCTTGTACATGTAGCGACATGCTCTCACCATAATCCCCACAATCTGCTCTTGCTATGATCTCGCATCTTTCTTCCTTCTCTCCTGCAACTCATTAGGGTAATTTCTTATACAGATCAACAATGGTCGACTGTACAAGTGGGCTTTAGAATCAATGGAATGTTCATGTGGTTGATTTCTCCATCGAGTTGGTAGTGATGGTGCAACTAGTTGGATGCGTCCATCGATCTGAGCAACATCTTATTCTTTTATTCTTTCTTCTCCGAATAGATTTACATATTTCTTCATCTCATTATTTTTTTGGTTTCTTGTGCAGGCTTGTCTTCATTTGAGCAACATACACGAGCAGTCATTCCAACTTATAGGTCTTCTTGATGTCACCTTCTCTTTTAGGTTCAAACCACCCTCATTCGCTGCTGCTGTCACTGAGATTGAATGAAGGAGGAAACAATGCCAATGTTGTAATATTCTAGATTACATGACATTCAAGAAAGGGACTACGTTGTAACAAGCTCATCAAGCACACAAACATTTAAATGCTCAATAAGTATATGTGGAGAGGTTAACCAACTGAGTTCGTATTCCTTCTTCAAGAGTATTTATACAATAGAGAGATGATTGGAGCAATTGTACCTCCTGCTCCAGCTAATCATTCGTTATATTCTCTTATACATTTATCCTTTACTTGACTTACACATTTATACTCTTGTACTTACTTAGGTTAATATCTTAATATAATGTATGATAATGTTTACATAGCCTAAAAGGCCTCCCAACACTTACCAATCATTAATGTTAACCAACCACCACCCTATTCAACTCATCCACTGTTCAAGTATTCGATGAGGGAAAAACTAGAGATATCGAAATTTGATGGAGATGAAAAGTGAAGTGGATTAATAAGATAGAAGAATACTTTGAAATACATAATGTTCGATTCGATAATGTAAGAATCAAGTATGCCTCCATGCAGCTTGAGGGCAATGTGTATAATTGGTACATGTGGTGGAAATTTGCGACTAGGGTGTGCTCCTATAGCCAAGATAGATTCAAAAATGATTTCTTTAAGTTGTTTCAAGGTATGATAGAAAATGAGTTTTTTCGCAAAACTCACCAAAATATAACAAGAAGGTGATGTAAACGAATACACAAATGAATGGGAAGCATTGACAACATGAGTATCCGATTTATCAGAGGATCAACTACATCAAACTTGCGTGCACAAATTAAAGCCACACATGGAAATGCATCATATTACAACCATGGAAAAGGCTCTACATAAGGCAAAAGTCATCGAAAATAAGTTAAAAAGGTTCAACCAAAAGAATGATAAGGTGTATTTAAGGAAAAAGCTACCTCAAACCACATATTTGGAAAATTCAAAATATCCTTCACTGCGTCTCAAGAGAAGATAATAATTACAATTTGGAAGCCCAACGATGAAGGGAGGGAAAATGCAGATATTGTGGAGACAAGTGGTCACTAGGTCACAAATGCAACAATCCAAAGTCATGTAAATATGAAGCTAGAAGAGAATCAAATGTTGATTTTTTAAATAGGCAAGGTTTAAGCATGAAGTTCATTCTATTTTAGCATTTTACTTAAACCATAAACAATTTTGTTGCAACAACCAAGATCACAAGAAGAAACACCATGCACAAGTACACAAGAAGTATCCTGG